>JASVER010000218.1:534132-571681 GCA_030449065.1 Oceanodroma leucorhoa
GGGCGGCGCTCCCGGCTCCGGTGCGGGCCCCCGCCCCGCCCGGGAGGCCGCCGCGCTGCTGGTCGTTCCGCCGCCCGCCCGGGGGGGGGCGGGTGTCGTCTCCTGCCGTCCCGGCGCGGCCGCGGCCTCCCCGTCGGCGGCTTTGCCGCCTTCCTGACTCGTGCGGGCCTCTTTGCTGCCAGGTCGCCTGGAGCCGTGCCCCGGAGGGGCTGCGATCGCTGCCCAGCGTCCCCGGCACGCCGGCGCCGCGGCCGGGCGGCCCTGTCAGCGCCGCGGGGACCACTGAGGGATCCTCAGCCGCGCCAGAGCAGCGCTTGGCCRGGCGGCTGCACCGCGGGAGCCCCGTGCCGGGAATGCGGTGAGCCGGGGAGCGTGCGGCGGGGGGTGCTCGGTGCTGGCGGTGGTGGGCCGCGAGTTGGTCATCGGGTGGACGTCGCAGTGGCGGGTGGTCTGCCGGAGAGACGAATGAATGGATCCATAAACCTCCCGCGCTAACTGACGCCTCCGCCTGGCTCCAGGGTTTGGCTCGTCCTTCGGGGTGAGTGTTCCTCGTGGCGGGTGGCGAAAGGGTGTGAGTTTGTGGTGTTACGCTGGTGTGCTGGTTGAACGAGCGTTCGGTTCCCAGAGTAGCGTCAAGCTGTGACTGGGCCGGGAGGACTTCCTGGGTCGCACGTTTGTCCCACAGCAGTCAGGGGTACGGGAAACACTGCGGTCTCTTACCGGTATTGCAGAGATACAATGCATTATCAGATAACAAATGTCCTTTTCTTTATTCTTTCCTATCTGTTCTTCTGACCAAGTGGGTTACGTGCCAGCATTTTGAAGGCCATGGTCGTTTAGTGAGGTAAATGGGCTGAAATCCTTCTTTAGAAGCGCTAGATGTGCATGCCGCGAGATAGTGACAGTGCCAGGCACCTGACGTACAGACCTTGGATCGGGGAACATGATGTCAAAAGGCATCGTGTGTGCCCCCTTGCTCAGGGCGCTCTGAAATTGGCCCCTGGGTTGAAGGGAACTTCTGTGTATACATGGGATGTTGCAGCAGCTTCAGGGGTTTGTACGTATAGGCAATGCCATTGATCCAAAACTTCCACTCTTTTTTTGAGAACTGTTTCTTTTACGTTAAATTCTAAGAAACTGGCTGCTGTGCTCTAGGATTTGTAGGTGCACAGGCCTTACAATTATGTGTGAAAGCGAGGGTTCTGTCATAAATAGTTCTGGGAGGACTTACTGTGCCTGGCTCTTGCAAGTTCCCAACTCGGAATCCTTACGTGAAGATCGCTGCAGTCTTCAACACTTCTCTACTGGACGGATCCAGCAGTTATGCCAAAAGGAGTGTGTACCTTCGGAAATGAAACTAAAGGTCTCCCTCTTTTTTTTTTTTTTTTTTTTTTTTATTGTTTGTTTTTTATTTATTACAAGTTTCTTTTGGGGGAAAAATATGTTTTGGCCGCAGACAGCTGCCATCTATTTAACAGTGTTGTCTCTGGTGAGACTCTTCCACACTGTGTTAGTTGAATTAGCATGACCCACTGTCCCCTGTCTAAGACTAGCGTATCTGCAGATGTGGGTTTTTTAGTATATGCAAGTAGAACTACAGTAATCTGAATAATACTCTAAACTGGTGCATATATAAAGTGGTGTATAAGCCGTCTAATATGAATCTCTGTCTCTGATGTTACTTCTCGTGTTGACAGAAACGCTTCATCTTTGTAAATTGTTTAGATGGCATTTTCACTTGCTAGACCTTAAAGGATTAAATAGCGTGTAACTTGCACTGGAAAAGCCAATTCAGGTATATATGTGTTTTGTTTTAAAAATGAATTGTGTACTTGGTCGAAATAATCCGTCAGGTTGCTTTGAGCAATCCAGTTTGTTTCTATATGGCCTCTGCCACGTGTCCTTCACATAACAGCCTGTGCCCCTTGAGAAGCAGTTCCTCACGCTAAGCAAATCAGCCCCAAATACCATTTGAAATCATGGAAATCTCATGCACGTTGCTGGTGGGGAGGATCTGAAGTTCACAAACCACCACCAGCCTCACTTGATTGTTACTGACTTGACTCAGGCTGTGCTGTAATGGAAGTTAGGTTTTGGATCAGCTGCAAAAACAGCTTTTTATAATTGTTGAATAAATAATCCCATTTTAAATGACGAACAAGTGTTGCATGGTAATGATTACTTCAGTACTTCTCTGCTTTATGTGGTAGAACTGTCTCTGTTTATGTGTCCTTCAGGACCTCAGATCTAGCCAAGCTCAAGGTCTTAAACTTCTCGACAGAACATTAAAATCAAGTGTGGGTTCAAGGCGCTGCCTTTCTCTGCAGATGAAGCTGCCAGTTAATTAACTGGAACTTTCAGAAATTTTCAAAACTGTCTTAAAAGTGTTCTTGTAGTTTAATTTAAGCCTGTSATTGCAACTGTGTACTAGTTTTGGCTGGGATAGAGTTAATTTTCTTCGTAATAGCTTCTATGATGCTATGTTTTGGATTTGTGCTGGAAACAGTGTTGATAACACGGGGCTGTTTTCGTTGCTGCTGAGCAGTGCTGACACAGAGTCAAGGGCTTTTCTGCTCCTCACCCCACCCCACCAGCGAGCAGGCTGGGGGGGCACAAGGAGCTGGGAGGGGAGACGGCTGGGACAGCTGACCCCAACTGACCAAAGGGACATCCCACACCATATGGCGTCATGCTGAGCACATAAAGCTGGGGGAGAGGTTGGTGGGGTGGCCACTGCTCAGGGACTGGCTGTGCATCGGCTGGTTGGTGATGAGCAATTGTTTTAATTTGCATCGCTTGCTTTTCTTGGGTTTTATTTTTCTCCCTCTGTTGTTTTTTTCCCCTTAAAAAGATTTCTGTTTAAAATTTCTTTTTAGTTATTAAACTGGTTTTCTCTTGACCCATGAGTTTCTTTCTCACTTTTACCCTTCTGATTCTCCCCGCCAGCCCACTGGGGTGGGGGGGGAGAGTGAGCGAGTGGCTGTGTGGTGCTTAGTTGCTGGCCAGGTTAAACCATGACAAACTGTTATTTGAATTATCTGTTGTTTTCTGCTACAGGGAAAGGCAGAGTGGAATGATCAGTATTTGTCATGCTACTCCATGTATTTTATTTATTTTTTATTTCTTTTTTTCTTAGACTCTCTTCCATCCCCACCACCACTGTCCCAGTGATGTGTATTTTATTAGCGTGAGAGTAGATGTTTCACTGTTTGAATTCCTTGGCACAGTGAACGGGGAAATCTAATGTGTAAGCTTTCTCTTGTCAGCTGTAATGTAGCACTTGAGGAGTTCATATCTCAATTTCCTTCCCAATTTATTTCTATTTTAATTTGAAAGTGTACAGAAAGGAAAAACTGCTGCTTTTAGAGGACTCCGAGTCTCGGGTAGAAAACAGTGCAACATCCGTCAGATCTGGCATTTGTCACTTTTCTCCTTCAAATTTTATGGGCTTTACTCGGACGTAAGATACCAGGTGCTGTTTGAATGGTCCACTAGTGTGAAAAAAGCTGCAGGGTCACTTGCGGCTCTGTTCATGTTCGTTCTTTTTTTTTCTTGATGTAGGGAAGGAGAACTGAGGTATACTACAGTATGAAAAACAGTATGATGGATTCAGAAGGTTCTGCCCCAACGAATTCAACGGAATACCTAAGCAATGACGTAACAGCTACCTCTGGTAAACATTACCTTTGTGGCTACTGTGCGGCCTTCACAAACATAGCAGTCACTTTTCCCATCCAGAAGGTCCTCTTTCGACAGCAGTTGTATGGTTTGAAAACAAAGGATGCAGTACATCAGCTGCAGAAGGACGGAATTCGAAACCTCTATCGTGGCATCCTTCCCCCGTTAATGCAGAAAACAACAACGCTGGCTCTAATGTTCGGCCTGTACGAAGATTTCTCCTCCCTGCTCCATAGCCACACGAGTGCTCCGGAACTCCTCACTCGCAGCATGGCAGCAGTGCTTGCAGGGACCACGGAAGCTGTTCTTACACCTTTTGAGCGCGTTCAGACTTTGCTTCAGGACTACAAACACCACGATAAATTTACAAACACTTACCAGGCTTTCAAGGTACTGAAAGTCTATGGGATGAGAGAGTATTATCGGGGATTGGTGCCTATTCTGCTCCGAAATGGACCTAGTAATGCACTCTTCTTTGGCCTACGGGGACCTATCAAACAATGTCTGCCTGAAGCAACTTCTTACAGCACTCATTTGGTCAATGACTTTATCTGTGGAGGGCTGTTGGGTGCCGTGCTGGGATTCTTGTTTTTCCCAGTGAATGTTGTAAAAACTCGCATGCAAGCTCAAATTGGTGGTGAGTTTCAGTCCTTCTCAAAAGTCTTCGTGAAGATCTGGCTGGAACGTGATAGAAAACTGATCCACCTTTTCAGAGGAGCACATCTGAATTACCATCGTTCTGTCCTGTCCTGGGGCATAATCAATGCAACCTACGAATTCTTGCTAAAGCTGTTGTGAAAACCACTGTCGTCCTTCGGCTCTTCTGTTCATTTGGGTATTGGCACATAGGATGTCACTTAATCCCAGGGGACAGTGCCTGCATAGTGTTAAAGGTAATTGGTCTTGGCCTTCAATATTTATGGAGTGAATGGTGATGCATCTAAACCTTGGTGCAATTGAGATGAACTTTCTAAAGTATTTATTTGCTGGCATGTGAGTTTACCCATAATGGAGCTACTGGACAAATACAAAGTTTAAAAAAAAAAAATTAAAAAAGGACTTCCATTAGTCCAGCGGCTTCTGTATCACTCCCAAAATTTCTTAACGCTCTGTGATGGAATGTGCTCCACTGTCCGCATTGTAGAACATGAAAATCAAGGAGGGGCTGATGAAAACTGAGTCCTTTGCCTGATACACTTCAAAATCTCGATTTAAGAACTGCATTTTCAAATGTTTTAGGGTCCTAAGTACTCCTTATTGTTTTAAAGCTAAAAGGACAGATCTGGATGAGAGTGACTGAAGTTTAGAACTTCAAGCTTAAACTAAGCCTGCGCAAACTCTTCTGCCAGCTATTTTGATGCTTGGCTTTAAGACGAACATTTCATTCAGCAGCGTAAGAGTGGTTACTGAATGCTTAACTTCAGTGTAAGCTGACTCCAGTTCAAAGTGGGATCTCTGTGTGTGTATATGTACATGTGTGCCTTCATGTGAAAAAGGGAAAAGTGGAAGGAATGAAACAGCAAATTTAGTAAAGCTTTAAAGTGTCCTTCCTTGTTAAGAAACCTTCTACTTGTAAACATGGAGTTTGTTCTGCCTTTTTTTTTTTTTTTTTTTTTTTTCTTCTTTGCATTGCTGCTTTTTCTCTTGCTTACAGCTGTGGGGCCAGAAAGGAGATGGCCCTTTCTGTAATGCTCATGAAGTAGTTTGGCTTCCTGCAGCTGTGGAGGTAGTTCACAAACACAGCCTTTTTTGTACTGAGGTATCTTGTCTTTTGCAAATTACTACTGTTTCATTTGGGCTGTGGAATAATGGATCACAACAAGGTATTTTTACTTGAAACTGGGAATTCTGCCTACTTGATGTGTACTCTTAACAGTTCTGTGGGACAGAATAGTACAGCAGCACTGACAAGATGAGGTTTCTGGGTATTACACACTTCGGTGGAGGTCCGTAAGTGTGCAGAGACAACAGCCAAAGATGACCTTAGAAGCAGCTAGGTAGGAAAGATACAGCATTTGGAGACGTGTTTAAGGACTTCTGTAGGTGAGTAGTGAAAAAGACTTACGGAAATACGAAGTATTGTGTGTCTTACAGACTTGGGAGTTGAGAGATGTAAGACTTCAGGCCTTAGAGAAAGGGACAGAAGAGCAAGCATGACCATAAACCAGGTGAGGGTTTTCTCCTGGGGGACTTTATTTTATGAAACTATATATATAAAACAAAATATTTTGGATGATGGGGGGCAGGAAAGCTTTCAGAAACTGGTCTGAATTGGTCTTTTCATAAGTTTTGGAGTGGCTACTACTTTTTTTAATTGGTTTTCCATTTGCTAAACTGTCCTCAAATATTGATTCTAATCAGTGTGTTATAATCCTAATATAGTCCCTAGCTTCACAGTCAAAAATGGCGAGGCACAGTGAGCATTCTTGTATCTGAATGTTGTGATTATCTGCATTTAAATAAAATGTTTACTGAATGTTTGTTACTGGCAGAATCTGATTTTTACCAGTGTACTGTTCTTTTGTAATCACTCCTTGATGGAATAAAAAAATTTGCATCCTGTTTCTCCATGAACGATATTATATACTTCTGTAGTGTTGGGAAATCTGAAGCATTAAGGGGAAGAGTTTAACACAAGCCTGGCACTAATTAGTGATTGGCATTACCGTAGCAAAAAGAAAAAAGTGCTGTCCCGGTCTGTTGCCGTCTCTGCTTACGTGGCGCGGTTAGATGGGGTGCGCTGCAGGTCTGTCGTGACAGAGCTATGCTCAGGTACCACCTTCGCTTCGTAACCACGGACAGTTATACCACGCAACCAAGTTCGTACGCTTAACGAGTTACAGATGTTTCATGTGTAAGAGGACAGATACTCATAATCAGCGAAGAGCAGGGTCCCATGAGTGTTGGCACACAAGTTACTGTGAGGTGGAACGTGTAGTTTACTGAAGAGGATGTGTTGCCAGTCCAGGAAGAGAGCACAGAAGGAGTTGTGATGCTTCAACTAACATGAAAACATGTTCAAGCGAGTTTCAAGATTGTTTCCAGTCAACAACCTGACTATAACCAGGCTGCCTCAGGCCATACTTAATACAGTTGCGATTTAAACACACAAGTGATACTTGGCGAGGATCAGGAAAGAGTACATCTTCCACCCAAGCCTAGCTAGCAATGTTTCTGTGCATGGTCCTGTGTGCCGGGCAGGGCTGCTGCGGGTGGCGTGAGGGAGAAAGCGTATTAGAGAAATGGCCTTGGCCTCGGTTATCTGCCCTGGCGGGTTAGCGCCTTTTCCATGAGACGGCTCAGGAGTGGGATCCTCAATCTTTTGTTGCCTTGTCTTCTCGCTGCGTTGCTGCAGATGCAAGGGGAGCTAAACCAGGACATTGCCTGAACAACAGCTAGAGGGGCCAGGCCGCAGTTGCTGCCTTCTCTAAAAACATGCAGCCAGGACTCGTAGTGAGGTTTGATCAACCTCTAAAGCAGAATTTTAAAAATCATTGCAGTGCCTCAGTTGCTTTTCTTGGTGGACTACAACAATCATTTCCAGCCAAAGAAGGGAAGGGGAATGCCACTGACAACGGTAACAGGAATACTGCTGAGAGAAAGACTAAGAGAGCTAGACTTTAGGTAATAACTGTTTTGAGCAAAGGAGGGCAATACTGCAAACTACTGCTCTGTCCCTCTGAGGCCTATTTCTATTCCAAGCACCTTGTATACCTGTTTTATGCTAATCAGGTAATCGAGTTTAGCCAGTTCTTAGCTGTTTGCAGGGCTGGGGGCAGGGGAGGGAAGTTCTGAAATGACAGCGTGGCTGGAAAAGGCAAGAGGCTCCAGTAACAGCTATCGGAAATAAACATCACACGTCAGTAAGGCTGTGATGGTCCAGTTAGGTTTTTCTCATAGAAAATAATGCCATCACATCTCCAACAACGAGCGAGACAGCTTTCCTCTCATTTATTATGCAACGTGTAATGAGGGGGGCAAGTGAAAGCCACAAACAGCATTTTTGCAGCATCAGGATAGGTGATCTGGATATAGCGTATTATTTTAGGCAGGGTACAGACAGTTTACCACTGCATGCTGGTGGTCTGCATCAAACCGGGCTGTTGTACGGATAAGAGGTTCAGAGTCAAATTTTGACTCTCCTTATCTCATTTGCAGGAAAACTTGATGGAAGAGCACTACAGCTGGGTCTGTGACGCACAAGCTTGAGAACTGCAGCAGCAGCGTAGTATTACCACCTTTATAGCAAAGCCAGGGCAAGAGAGCATGCTCATTTTCTCACCCGCTTAGCTGGTATTCCTTTGCCCCAACTCAAATCCACCTCCTGATTTAAACCCAGATGTCGTGTTGCTCCTGTGTGCATGGAGGCCTCATTCACGGGAAACACAACCGCAGCTAACGAGGTGACATGCGCAGCGTGCCCCGAGCGTGCCCCGTCAGTCCCGTACGACACCGTGACGTTCGTCTGCGCCTCAGGTAAAGCTGAGGCAGAATTCGGTTTTCTGCAGATGCTGTTTTCACTGTGCCTGGTGGCTTCGCTGGAGCCCAAACCTTTGCAAGGGGAAGTGTAACGGAGCAGAGTGTCACTCGGCACAGGCAACCCACGGCCCCCTGCCTCAGACACAGCTATCCGTGGCAGAGCAGGCAGGATAGTTTTTGGTTTCAGGCCCCGTGGGCAGATAGTTGCCTGCTCACCACTGCGAGATGACTCCTGCAAAATTTTACAAGAACAGCAATGCTGCCTTCAAGGGTTTGCTGTCTGAACAAAAGGAGCTCTTTACCCCACAGCTACTGTCTCAGGCAACGGAATGGTTAATTACACGTAGTTTGTAATCATACTAGCCCCAAACACACGTCCTGCTTTCTTAGGCTTCGTGCGTGAGCTGTTTCTTCTCACAAGCATGCTTGATGGTAAAGACAGTAGCAAAGAAACCCGTGGATGGAGAGACCTGCGTACCGAGGTTGGTTTGCTCTAAGCACTGGGTTTTTTCCTCTTAGTTGTGGGGAGTAGGCAAGAGCCAGTGAGCATTACAGAACAGAGCTCAGTGGAAGATAAATACATTAAAATAGGTTTTAATTCATTGAATTATTAAACGTTTAATTTATTATGCAAGCAAGAGAAACTGTCCACAAATAGTAAGTTGTTACTGTACGGCTGTGAGTACAATATTTTCAGAGCAGTTCTGATATTTCCTATACTGTATTAAAAGGCTAGAATTTTTACTACGAAATCTCAGGTATTTCAAAATATTCTACATGCACAATTTGTTCTCGTATTAAAAACCTTATACTTAGCTGAAGATACTTAGTGCTTAAGAAAATGCACCTTTGACTAAGATCAGGAAATGAGAAGTTTCTTTTTCCTGCAGGACAAAAATATTATGGGCTGTTGACTTTTTCCTTTTACGCCAACTTTTTAGAATCTTGTAAACTAGATTTTTTTAAAAGCTTTCATTTGGCAAGTGTATTTCTTTCTTCTAGGAGTTCAGATTTCATAGAGCAACAGACCCATGTTTTACGGTATCAGGACCTTCTCCATATCAGTGTTACCCAAATTAAAAGAAAACTAACACGAACAAACGAAACCCCCCCACTAAAATCAACCAYCCTCCCCGGCCCCCCAAAACCCCAGAAAAACCTGATGTTTACATTCTAATTCTGGTAGTAGGCAATCAAACTGTCCTTACCAAGACTCCAAGAGTGCAAACAAACGTGTGTGTGTGTCTGTCTGTCTATATCACTGTGCTTTTCTTCCGATCCCCAATAGTTCTGTTTGGAGGTTGCATTTTCCCTAACTACCCATGTTTGACAAGTGGACTGATGCCTTGTGGCTGTATATATACTGAAATACACACACACCTCATACAGAGAAAGTACATATACATGAATGTCATTGTATAGTCCCATTAATAGTTTCTCTCCCCCTCCCCACAAATGTATAACAGTGCTGCAGTGATTTAAAGACTGACCTCTAATGGAATACTCAGAAAATGCATTTACTTCCACAATATACAGTCACTAGACTATTACAAAAGTATTACTAGCTTCAAACACTAGTTTGGTTCCTGTAGACGCTGCTATACGTTGACATTCCTATAGAGATCTTAATTATGCAGTTTATCTGCTTCTGCTGATCAGCCATGCTGTGAATGGAGGAATTCTTTTACTACAGAAGTTAATGAATATGAAACCATGCATTTAAAAAACATACTGCATGCTTTACAATCAAATGGGGGAGTTCTATCTTCAGTACTTCAGTAGAAGTACTGTAAAATTTATCAAGTGATTTAACACTTGAGTGGTCGAAAGTAAACCAGTTTAAAGAAACCTCTGACGTAAGCCGCTACCATACTTTGCTGTTAGTGCAGTCTTTCATTTACCATTTGAAACATTTTCTTCTATTTGTTTCAGACAGTTTTACATAGTTCTGGAAGGTTAAGAATTCATCTTTTGAAATGTAACAGTAAGATAAACCCTTCTTTTTGACTATCTGGAAATAATCCAAAGCTCGCCGACAAATTACTTCATGAATTCAATATGGCAAGGTAGTATTATTCAGAAAGACAACTGAAAACCACTCCTTCCACCAACATGCAACTGCAAGGCCTATCAGTTATAAACTACTGAATAGTGTTTCAATAAGTATTACATGAACTTCATAGGTAAAATAGATTCACTGAAAATCTCCAGGTATTGTTGAAAAGGAGTAATCAAATGATAAAAATCTAAGATTACCTACTTATTCTAATTCAAACTTCTTACAGATGTAATCAGAATAACTAGGCAACATTTCTACAGCACACATGGACGGAATCCATCTTAATACGCATCTGCTGGACACGCTACAAAAGCATCAACATATCCTCAAACCCTTTAACCACGTCAACTTTGAGCATCAGCCCTACACTCCCGCTCGGTGGCCCTGGTTTCCAGGGCTGGGCAGGGCTGGTCGCCCACCACTCCTGGTGCTGGGCACTGCAGGTGGCATCTACGCGTGATGACGTGCGTCACTTTGGAGTAACAGTTCTTTATACAGAAAAGTTAGTGTCCGATGTTTCAGCACAATACTCTCATAAAAAACAGCGTATCATGAGGTAGAATTAAAAAAGTAACACTCAGTGCATATTAACAGGCATAGAATTAAAGTCACAAGCAATCTACCAGTTCAAGGAATTTCTGATAGGAAAAACCAAAACCAGCTATGAAAACAGACAGACAGACCCAAGAACTGCTTTGATTTCATAGGTGCTGCTTCGCCTCCAAAACAAACGTGGTTCAAGCCTGTGAGAACAGTATTTAAGGTTTCTTCGAAATGTTACCTGTAGTCCCTTTAATGATGTTTAGTAAAACATTAAATAAATGAGAAAGCAGCAGCCTAGAAGTGGGGAGAGCGAGTGCTTAGGGAAAAAGCCATCATGGTCCAGTGCAGGCACCGGGGGAGAACCTGTTTCTTTATTACTAACAGGCCACAACTTTTAATGGAGGGGAGTGCAGAGAAATGCAAGTGTTCATACAGTCACACTGCATTCTGTTTCAAAATACTTCAGGAACAGGAAACTCAGCACTTCCACTCGACTAATGTCAAGAACACAGTATCCAGAAGTTTTGCCGCACGCTGCTACTGTTGGTTTTTTTTTTTTTTTTCCCCAAACAGCTTGGCCAGTTAAAAGCTCCTTGTAGCTTAGCTCCTCCTTTGCATAAAAATCTTGTATTCCACAACTGTCCTCAAGTTTTCTGCACACTTCACTTCCACTGCTTGAAGTCACAGACAAGTGAAGTCCTCCTGAACCATTTCTAACAAACCAACAAATCCAAGCTGCTCCAGATGTAGGTTCAGGGCTGTTTTATGCACGCAAAAAGAGATGGATGCAAATGGAAGTGATGTATTTCTAACTGGTCTCAAACACACTTGCGTATTTTATTCATTCAGTCACTAGGCCCCATTTTTCATGGCTTGGCCAATTAAAGTGAAAAAAATACCTTTTTCTGAGTTGCGTTCCTTGCAGACGGGTCCAAAAGCATTCAAAAGATACAAGTGTTTGAACTTAAGAGTCAGTGTTTTGGAAAAAAGGGCATCTCTCTTCATTTATGATTTTATCAGTCTACTTTCGAGTTCAAGACAATAGTTTCAGCAACATCAGGATTGCTCAGAAGATATGCTATGGAACATTCTAACCTATAAGTTGCTATCTGAGACGACTATGGGCATTTATTTGCATTTTAAGTTAACGGAGTATATTTACTTAAAAAATTATTCTTCCTCATCCAGCTGGGATGATATTTTACTGAGACACCATCACCAAATAATTCTATTAAAAACGCATGAGAAGAGAAAGTTTAGGGCTTTTACCAAACAGCAGGAAGTCTGTCAGCTACGCATACTTCACTACTTGAATGTAGTCCTTTAGCCGTCAGTTGCTAGAGATGAAAACCCAATGCAGGGGTAATTAACTTGTCCTCAGATTACCAAATACCCAATATTGAAGGCTTTGTATTACTAAAGAAGTTCCCCAAAAGAGGAAATTTAAGATTTTTTTCTCATAACACAGAGGAGCATTAAGTTTCAATGACTTCTCCACCAACACCCAGAGTATGCCACCTACACAAATTCAAAACTACACGAGGATCGTCAGGCTTATGTATTTCCAGCTATCTCATCTTCATAGATGTCTTCTTTTTCCCCAAACACGTATTTTGCAAAAGTCTTTACAAGAGTCAACTTTTACAAAGCATGCTCTGTTGAGCCGGAGACAGCGAATCTGAACACCAAAATATGACAGTCCTTTTTAGGTAATGTTTCCTGGTAAATTGAGAGTGTTATTTGGTCAGCAAAACCTTAGTCAAATACTGAAAAAAAAAAGATCTTGGAACATGTAAGTGATGAGAATATTATAAACTAATATGGACGTACGAGACTGAAATAACTGTGCATTTACAAGGTTAGCTATATTAACTTGAGGGCTAAAACTTGGCATTCATACTTAATAMGTGATTTAATGGTGAACATTAACGTTTTTCACATCTTACTATAAGCCCAGTTAAATCCAAATAGAYCTTACTGTAGACAGGCATGCTTCTAATCTGTTCCCAAACTGACAGTATGTGTGAAGAACGGCTTATCTGATGACACTACGGACACATCTTAGACAAATTCCTCTCACAGCAATGGTGCAGGTGAGGTGTGGAAGAACAGTCAGGTGGGACATAGCCTTAAGAGCAGAACATTCTGCAGTGTTAAGTTTCAAACCTGTGATGAAGGTTTACGTTACTGGTGTGGAAAGCTCCCCACAACAGAAATCCTGGTGGCTGAGGAGTCAAMGTTGCCCAAGAGAGGGTGACCAAGGACACCCCCATTGTACGAAACATCCAAACAGTTCATCTGCAGTGGTTACAGGGCAGGGTCTTCACCCATTCAACTCCTGCTTCCCCACCCGTCTTTTCCTGCTAAATTCTCTGAGGGAAAATGCAGCTACCTCTTCATCCAGAACCTCTTCCTTCCGGCAATAAGCACAATATATGCAATCACAGAAAACCAGATGTTTTAACTGCAGCAAAACATTACAGAAAGTTGACTCATTTTTCTAGCCAATCACAAGCCACCAGATTAATACAGAAATGACAACAAAATTTTCTTTCTTTTTGTGACAGTAATCATGTTAGTTACATAGAAAAGCAGCTCATCATCTAATAATCACCGTATAGTAGTTTCAGCAACAGAAAACGCCAAGGAAGCGTACGTGAGGAAGTCCAGCTCCTTTGGAACAAGGAGGTGTCGTACCTGGGGAGCCCGGGCGAGTTTTGGCTGAACTGCTACCTCTGCCCTCTCCACATTTGTTTCAAATAGCCCACTTCAAGTTGCATTGAAGGAACTTACCAACAATTATTATGGTACAAACAAACCAGAACAATGACTCAATGGCACAGGATCAGCAGGAGCAGAGGTCTGCTTGGAAGGCTGAAAACACAGCACACGGAACTGGACGCAGTATGAGAATGCATACAGTGCTGGGCTGGAAACTCGTTCCACCGCTGTGTTCAGTGATCATAGTAACCATGATCTTATCCGGATTTAGAGATTTCAGAAAGAACACACTTCAACTAAACTGAAGTAAAAACCACAAACATCTGAAGATCCTGTTGATGCACGATGTGCCTAGAACTTTGGCTGATACAGAGAAACACGTCCGCTAAGGCACCCCGAGGCGATCTGACAGTGTGTTGGAGAAAACTTGGTTGTCAGTACCACGTCATTGTGAGAGTAGAGGGAACGGATTTCTTTCAGGGGACTGGCTTCTTTGGGCAAACAGTCGACAAGTTCGCTGCAGTGTGCATCAAACCCCAACAGGCGGATCCCAAAGGCATGCGGGGATGAAATCATCCGGCCATCGGGACTGAAACAAAGTTCTTTGATGTAACCCCGGCCCACATTGGCTTCTTCRATGCAATGAGTCAATCGCAGGGAACAACGAGGCGAGACAGGGCGCACAGGGGCTCCTTCCTGGAATTCATAGACACAAGTCCACTAAAGGGAGAGGCAGAGAAAGGAACATTGAAAGAAAAGTAAAGCACTGCAAATCCTCATTCCCTCCCGCTGCATGTTAAGTGAGGAACACCGGGATGACCAATGCCATTGCTTATCTACGCTTCGATAAGCATCTGCTATGGAACACTGAGAACAGGCCGGTTCCTTGGCATCTCCTCCACTTTGAGCTGTCTAAGCAAAACAGCTGTCTAGCATCAAAGCTGCTTTTTTAATTAAATGGATGCTAGATATAATCTTTTAAATCTAGCTTTTATCTGGAAAGAGCAAAGCCTAATCCTTTGGCCAGGTGTCTGCTCTAATTTAGTAAACATTTAAATGAAATCTACAATAAAGTAGAAGTCAGCCTACTGTAATTTACAATTGACCATTGGCATTTTGTGCCCTTAACTTCAAAAGGAAAGAAATCTTGAAAAAAGAGGGAAATAGATTTTCGAAGGAATGTTATGAACAGCTCTATAGCCAGCTTGTTACTTGTGAGACAGCCAGGGATTTTAATGCATAATCTAATTATCTAATCTCAAACCAAATGCAAAAACAGTCTATGACGAAGTTTATATTGTATTGAAAGATTCAGTTTCAGCCACAAGACAAAAGCAGTGTTCTTAGTTCTGTTTCATGTATTCTACTGAAGTAAACACAAAGGGAACAATACTAATGAATACTAATAGCATAGAGTAAGGCAGATGCTAGGACTATGGGAAATTATAACTAGGTCCATTGTCATTATCAACTAATCCAATATAATATTTGCATTTTCAAAAAATTCTGTTGTACAGCAGTTTGATTATAAGTTTACAGAACCAGCATTAAAATTTATAATAAATCTGCTAAACTTCCATTCAGTCCTCTACGCATCTGTAAGAGGTTAGCATTACAAAGAGTGCCTTTCTTCAAAATAAAATCCCAAACAAATAAACAAACACACATACCCCCTAAAAAACGCAAACAAACCCAAGCCCAAACCAACCCCGATTTACATCAGTTATCAAATAAACTAAACTGTTTATTATTGGCCAAGTATCCAAAGAATTCTTAGTGGTTTTGGAAAAGAAATATAAAACCTCTCTGTCTTGAAAACAGAGTGGTCTGTACAACTGTCATAGCAATAATTATGAAATAACCCTAGGAAAAAAAAGGTGTTTGCAAGAAGGTGTTCTGAAGGCTCTGGCTGGGCTTTAAGTTAGAAGAGAACTTGAGTTAACCTGGAAGTTACTTCTTCAAAAGCAAGTGCTCCCAAACACAACCTGCAGGCTCCTGCTTTCTGTGTACAGTCCATGAAGAAGTTTTTTCATTATTTCTGAGTGCATTACAGACTGCTTGTTTGTCTTAAAACAGGGTCCCAGTGCAATACAGCAGCTATTATGTGACACTTCACAAGCAGAATCTGGGGAAACATAATCCAACACTGGCCTTAAAGTCTGCTATTACTTCTTTAAAGCAGTATTTAGGGGAGTGAAATTTGCAAGTCGCAGATGAGCTGTAGCTGCTCTTATGACTTAGTACTTCAGGTAAAGGCTTGAAGTGGATTCTGCCAGGAAGATCATTAATTCCCCCTTTATATTTAAGATGCAGAGTTTTAGGATGGGAGTTGAGACCAAGGTGCTTTGACATGACATAAACATCAGTGGAGTTCATCACATTCAGACCTATGGTGTGTCAGTTTTAAGCAGATGCAGAAATATGCCATGAGTGTTTTTTTTCACAGCAGTGTAGGAGCAGCCTCTGGAAAGCATTCATCAGCACAGCAGGAGCACTTCATTCTTGGAGCACCACTGGAGGTAGAAAACATTCTGAAGGCACTTGAAGAATTCAGAGGAGCTTCTCTGCTCAACTTAAACCATGTCCACCAGTACACAACTCTCTAATCCTCTGTCTTTTCCAAGTTCACGCCTCCTATATTTTGGCAGGTACATATTTTTAAGTCATGTATTTGGCAGCACAGCTACTGTTTGAAAGCTTTTAACAGAGCTGTGAACTATAAAACGTATTTTGTGAAAGAGCTGGGCAACAGGAGTACTGCATGTGGGATACAAAGTCATGTGAGATCATTAAAAAAAAAATTAATATTCTTGGTGTAAAATTAATGTGCTGGTAAGCAGAAATGACTAATTTATCCAAATGCAAATTTACCCCAGAAAAGGAAATTTCAATATAGTTGTATGATCAATACATCTTACTCAACGTATTAAAAAAAAAAAAAACAAAAACCAAACATATTTGTTTTACCTCCTGGTCATCTGTATTACTTGAGCACCGAAGCAGCGTAGCCCACCCCTTTGGATGTAGCTGTAGTGATGTAATGCAATTGCCTCGATCTCTTTCTCCAGGAACCTCTGGTGTTAAGACCTCCAAACTATTTCTAGGTGATCCACCTAGAAGAGGAAGTCAACTGTAAGTCTCAGTGAAGTCTATACATTGATCTTCAACTCTCTCATCAGTCTACTGCTGAAACTAGGTCAAACATCTGACACTGGCTAGAAAAGACCGCACCTTTATGAAAGGATATATCAAAAGAGAATTTATACGAACAACTGAAGCTAAAACCAATGGGCTCAGTCCTGATTCCAAATACCTTCTTTTTCGAAATTTGCCTTCCAAGACCTGTATTAAATCACCTCATATTGTGAACTAAGTCACAGTTAACTTTCCACACACATATGTTCTCCATTATCACTAAAACAAAGTGTGTAGAGTGGTTTTTTTATAAGAATTACTGGTTCTCACACTTGTATGATGTCCTTTCCAAATTCCTTCCGAAGTCTGCTCAGCTGTATGCAGCTTGCCTCCCTTCTCCCCCTCACCCCTAGACAGCTCTTCACAGGTAAATCATGAGCTGGCATCCAGATGAGCCTCCTCCTTTCATAAGTATGTTTGAGGATCTCACAACCATGAGTAGTTAAAACTTAACATTATACTTATTTTAAATCGCGTGTGATTCACAATGTATTTACCAATACGCCAAGTTCACGGTGACTCTTTGAAAGTGTATCCTAGATTCAGAGGAAGCCTGCTAATCACAGGATCATCAGTTTTCATAGCTCTGTAGTTAGGTAGGACTCGATTTGGAATCAGAACTTCACAAAACACTCTGTCCACATTTAAGACTTCTTTGCATACGCTTTTTCTATGCTATTGACTCCTCACAGAGAAACTGCAGATACATTATTCCCATAATTAAGGAAAACAAAAAGCAAAACATAGCTATGTTCTGCTCTGGTTTGTTTTTTTTTTTTTTCTTTTTTCCCCCTAAAGGTCATTCACACAAACTTTGTTCGAGGAAAAAACACAAGGAAAAGGGAGCACCTCTGCATAACAACAATAATGTACTAATATAAAATAMAGATCTTGTTGCTGTTATCAGATTTCTTGGAAAAAAACTGATTAGATCCCCAGACTTTGGTGTGCAATGATATTTTATTGGTTTAATAGAAGTCACAGCAACACTATTATTTTAGAAGTCGCAGAGACAAAAACACAGTTTTTCTCTATTATACTCTGGCCTCTTCTAGATACAATGAGTCAAAGTCCATGATTTTTATTTTATTTTTTTTTTTTTTAAATCTTTTCCTACCTTCTCGCTGGGAGGACCGTGACATGTGTTTCTCAGACAGTGGACCTGAATCATTCTGGTGACACGGTGAACCAACAGTTCGAGGACCAGATGAACCTGATGACGTTATGTCTGCAAACAGCATCAGCCATGTGAACGTAACAGCTAAGCACAGCCCACTCACTATGCATGTCCCTCATTTAACCCTCCTTAGAAATGTTAGGTAAAGGGTAAGAGTAAGGCATCTGTTTAAGAAAACACTTTTCAGAGCTCAGTTTATAGTCTAAAAGTATCATTCTGTTTGTGCCTCATACAAATAAACTGCCAGCACAACAAACTCTACTGGGAGTAAGAGGCGAGCTGCATTCCTTCCTTCCCTATCATGCACTCTCACTACTGGAAGTTGGGGTATGATTTTTTCCCTTTACATCCTGACACCTCAAATGGCAGAGTTTCTGTCAGTATTTTGCTCTGTTACTGCCACAAAGCAGGAGGAAGCAAGCAGTGAAATTTCAGAGCACACAATTCTTCCAGGTCTGCTGTTGAGAGCAACCACACCACTACTCAACAGTCATTAGTAGTTTCCAGAGCTCACACACAGTCAGCCCACTGAACATGGGTTAAGTTTCTTTTATTACAGGACCAAGGACAGTAGATAAATAAAGCTAAGGACTGCGAGCTCGAGGTGACAAAATTCCACAGGCGCTATATCCTGTAGTGCTGAAGTCTTGATACCAAAAATCACCCTAGACACTTTTCCTGAGTCAGAACATGCCACTCAACAGTACAGACGCGTGTGACCCCTCAACAACAGAACAGCTACCGTGCTGAAGAGGTCCTCGGCAGAATCTTTCCAACTCCACCTCTGCCTTCTTTTGCTAGCTAAGAGTATCCCATGAAACACCTCCAACACAGAAGCTGCCACAGACTTTTCCACAAGCGTTCACCTGAACTTGATGTAGTCCTCCTAGCTCTTAAAATTGGGTAGCTGCCAACCTCTAAAGATTTGTTTAGGTCAAGGTCATGCAAAATCAGAAGATAGCCAGAGGAGGTTGAGATCAACATTTTGGAACAGTCCGGCGTCAGCCTCATTCGCATAAGAAAACGGGTGTGAAAAAACTTCTTGTGGGGACATCCATCTTCCGTGCACCTGGACATCAAAAAAAGCACAAGAAATGGCTGCAATTAGCTTCAACTCAAGTCCCTAATAATGTCCAGAAGAGTCCAAGACGTGCTAAGCATCCTTGTTCATCCGAAAACTTTTTTTAAGTACTGCCTTCATCCTACTTAAATCAGATTTTAATGAAATGGCAGAAGTCACATTTTCGTACTACCACTGCAATGAAGACAGAACTTCTTCAAAAAGGAAAAACTACATTTTGGCATGTCAGCAAGAAAAGCTCTCTTTTTAGCTACTGGACTATGACCATATCAAGGTGATGCAAGTTCTCGATAAGGGCTATAAACTAATCACAGTATTTAAGAATGCATTATAGCACCATTCAAGGAAGCAGGTTTTCCGTCTCRTACAGAAGAACCCTATCCTTGCGTGTTCTAGAAACGTAACAGCACGAACACAGCCACGTACGTACCTGTTTGTGTCCCAGATGATCACATTTCCATCAAACCCTGACGTTACTAGTAATCTCGTATTGGTATCGTACTCGATGTTCTTAACCCAGCTGGTGTGACCATGTAAAGTGCACACTTTTGTGTTCAGCTTTCTCAAATCCCAAAGTGCTATCGTAGTGTCATCAGAACAAGTCGCAAACAGTCGGTTATCTAGAAACCTGAAAATGGGAGAGGAATACTGTGGCTGCTTAGTGCCTTTTCTAACTGAAATATTCTTAAGCAGGAATTTAAGCTAACACAGAAATAAATAGAGTGGCCACAGAAAAAAAAAAAAAAATCAACATACAGCAGAATATTTGCCAAAACAGTTCCATTTAAAAACAGTGCTGTTGGCATATGAACCAGTAGTACAGCTGTAGTAGCAAACGAGTAAACCCGCAGAAGCACAGCAGAAGTTTGGTTGGTTGGTTTTTTGGTTTTCTTTTTTTTTTTTTTTTTTTTTTAAATGAATCACGTAAAGATCACACAACCACCAAAAAAACAGTGGAACAAATGCTCACACAGGATCCCTGTGGTAACTAACCCGTCTGGACAATACTCAGCTTTAAACTTACCAAGTCTTTATAAGACACAAACATCCTAGGACTGGTCAGCTTTTAGACCACTGGCAAGATATTCCCATTGACTGGTTTGGCAGTCCCTGCAACAGAGGTCTGCTAGCCTGGATTGTTTGTAATTCATGCCTTTCACCTTCCCCAGACGCCTTCATCTTTTTGCCAGATCCTTTTGCTACTACGGACAGGCAGCACCAGAAGACACAGCAATTCTACCTTCATTTCAGACTACACAAGTTCCTATCAGCTCGTAATTAATTAAACCCATGCTCCTCTTTACTCTCTTCAATTCTACCCACATTTCCACCCTCGTTCTTCCCCTACTATTCTGTTAATCTTCCTCTTTTCCCCACCACAGACATAAGCTCCCTGCACTCAAAGGCGGTTTTAAAAACAAAGATCACCTTTTGTTATTCATACACGTTGCTGTTAAACCTTGCTGCTCTACACGGTGCACATCCCGGTAGCTTAGCCAAAACGCGTGGTGTCCAAGCCTCCTTTGGCTAACGCCTGAACGCCTCCGTCTCCGCACGTTGCTCCGTGCCACACGCGGTCGCTCGGCACCTGACGTAGTCAGTCCCAACCGAAAGCTCTCACCAGATCTTGACCTCACCGGCACCGGCAGAACACAGCGCTCGTCGCGAAGCCCGCGATACGAGTCGATCGACGGGGACCCGCTTCCAGAAACGCCCTGCCTAGCCAGCCCTGCGCAGACAGCAGCGGGGAACGTTCACTGCCAGGCTTACCGGTGTGCTGGTGAGGCKCACCCATGCCCTGCTCTTACCAGAGGGCTGTTACAGATGAAGGATCTCCAGAGGYCCTTTCCAACCAGACCTCCTGCCACTCCGCGATATGGCCACAGCTCTGCACGGACACCTGAGGCTCGATGTCTGCATCGAGCACGCTGAAAAGCYGGCCCCGTGGTTTTACATGAGACATACAAGGGTGCTTAGAGAGACGGGTGTTGGTCTCTTCTCCCAAGTAACAAGCGATAGGACGAGAGGAAGTGGCCTCAAGTTGCGCCAGGGGAGGTTTAGATTGGATATTAGGAAAATTTCTTCACAGAAAGGGTAGTCAGGCATTGGAACAGGCTGCCCAGGGAAGTGGTGGAGTCACCMACACTGGAGGTGTTCAAAAAACGTGTGGATGTGGCGCTTCGGGACATGGTTTAGTGGGCTTGGTGGTGTTGGGTTGACGGTTGGACTCGATGATCTTAAAGGTCTTTTCCAACATTAATGATTCTATGATTCTAACTGTCCGATGTACGCCCCGGTTTACTAACCACATGGCTTACACACTGCACACGGTATTGCTATCTTGGAAACGTACTAGATCTAAATCTGAACGCTGCCACTGTTTGCACATTTCCCTAGACCCTTAATTTCATTCCACCTTTGCCCATCTTTTGCTTCGGAGCCGGTCCAGGTCCACAACGCCCCAAGAGCACTGCTCACTGCAGCTGCGGAGCCAGGAGGAGCCATGCAAACCTCCTGCATCCAGGAAGGTTTTGTACCACCTGGACAGTCTCAACAGTCTCCCTCAAAAAGCAAAGGCCTTCTGCTCCCATGTTTCTGCCCTTCCTTTCCCCACAGTACAGTTCACGTGTTTGAAGCAGGCACATGAAGTTGGATTTTTCAAATGCACAAAAGCAGGTACGCATATCAAAGTGCACGTGCAGAGCACTGTTCAGGATGAGAATTTCAGATCAACTTTGGAGGTAGCAGCTGCGTAAATGGCACAGCCTACTCAAATTTATGGACTCCTTCAATACAGATGTGCATTTGAGGATTCGAGTGGTTTGAGTTTGAATCACAACAGAACCTGAAATTCTGTTTGACTCAAACTACCGCAAGAAGAGCAAGCCTACTGCTCTGTATTTCGCAAGGTATCTACAGGCCTGCAGTTATACAGTACGCTTTTATGCGGCAGTGAATTCATCTCACACGCATAGTACTCCATACGCACTGTGTACGTTCTGCACTTAGCAGGTCCTGAGTGCCTGCTTTCTTAACAGATGACAGGCTCGTCACTAATGTCATATTGGGAAAAGATGAGAAAGTGGAAAAAGAGTATGGGTCATACTAGTTGGATTACTGCACTGATCAGGTTAAGTACTTAGCCTGTTCAGGTGGTAATCCTTTACCATGATAATCTCTGGTCTTCAGCCAAAATTCAATGTATATATCACTCCTGCCTGAAACAGTATGAGGCAGCTTGACCGCTTTCAAGTGCTTACAGCAGGAAAGAATATCTCACATAAAAACACTCCGTCAGACAGAAGGGGATAGAAGGGCTGGGATCAGCACTAAAAAGCCATAACTAGGTAATAAATTGAATAAATTGAGTCTAGAGGTTGCTGAAGCAAATGGAAGACTTTTCAAAAACACCAAGTGAAGATAAGACTTTGTTTGAAAGCGTCCTTAGACAACTTATTTGGTTCACTGCAAAAATCACTGGATAAAATTATTTAGTTTGCATTATACAGATTAAAGTTTATCATACTCCATTCACACTGCAACTTACGCAGGCCTTACTTTTAGAAGGGCAAAGCATACTGGTTTACTTTGGAATTCATGCCTGATGAAGGCATTTGGAAAAAAAAAACCCACATACCTGACATAAAAGGGAAAATAAAACTTATCTGAAAAACACCAGAAGTAGCTGCACATGAATACTAAGGCAAGAACGATCTACTCAGAGACATGCGGTAAGTTACCCCTAGAAACAGAATTTTATCTTCTAGACTTAGAACCAGGCTACATCATGTAAAAATAGCAATAACCAATGAAAAATAACCAACTAAAATGGGAATAATCCAACATTCCAGATTTTCAGGGTGAAAGTAAAACAGAGCACACCTCCTGCCTGGATGAATCCACCACTTGCCTCTATCTTGGACGCTACAGGCAACCCTGCTTCACCCACCACAAACAGGTTTCAGAAGAAATAGACAGGGAGATACAAATGGTATTGAACAGCTTTCACATAGGGAATGACCAAACGGACGAGGATTCACTTGAAAAACAGCTAATTGAAGGTGCATATGAGTCAGGCATATAAAACTGACACAGAGAAAGTAAATCGAGATCAGTTGTTCCTTGTCTTCCTACTTAGCAAAAAATTAGAGGGCCTCAAAATAAGCTAGCAAGTTTTAAAAACACTATTAAATACTCCTTGAAACACAKTTGTGCCATGGAGCTCTGCCACGGGAGAGTTTTAAGTAAGCTCAAAACCTGACCAAATTCATGTGGAAAAAAATGTCTGCTTCAGATGATTACACAGAAATTCCCAGCGACCGGGAGACTACTGGAAGAGAACCACTACATGCTTCCCTGTTCGTACACACCTCTGAGGCACCTGCTATAGGGCACAGCAGTAAAGGTATTTATTTTTGGTGCTCATTACAAGGAATTTCTGTAGTAGTATAGTGCCTGGAGTCCTGCTCATTAAGCAGAAACAATACTCCAGGTAATGCTGTACTAGCCACGTGTTACAGAATATAGTTAAATTCCTTGTAACTAAGTTTATAACAACAAACAAATGGACATGCATGAAAACACTGAAAAAGATGCCACTATCCCACAAGGACAAAATAAAGCTTTAAGAAGCATTTTGAAGGAAAACAGAAAGTTTACTACACGTTGCTAGGAAGGACCTTAGTCTGGTGATTAACAGTAGATCTGAGAGTTACCTGCTTGGAGGTAGTACTGGTATTTTTATGTAAATCAAACTACAGAGAGAAAAGACATTTAAGGACCAAGAACAGACATACAGCCTCACAGACAGCCAAAGTGAAAAGAAAGGAGATCCTTTGCATAAGAGAAGAGAGCGGCAGGAAGTTTCACTGCTGTTCTCAACCAAAGAATGAGATAAATTTCCAAGACCCGCACAGCTGACTGTAACAGAGACAGCCAACTGGTCAAGGAGCCTGCAACAAGACGCTCCTTGTAAAACATGATCCAGACTAACTCCCTTCAAACCCTAGCAAGAGCAGCTTGAACGTAAGGATCAGATACTGAATTAGGGATGCATAAAAATAAAAATAAATCCGCTTAGCCTTTGCCTTCCAATACCTTGATAACATGGCTTTATTTCTCACCTAGTTTTATCTAAAAAACTAAGCACATTTTAAGGACAACCACTGGCATGCAAGACAAGTGAAAAGCTGTATTTCCTTACAGAAAATCATGTTCTCAACATCTCCTCTTCTATTTGTGTCAGCTAGCCCCACTTTTACTCCAGCTTTTCTGAAAGACATCCAGCTGATGTAAAACTTCAGTCTCTTCTAAAAAGGACAGGTAGCTCGTGAAAGACATCAATTTATTTGAAGAACGCATAAAGACATTGGCACCCCACATTTTATTCAGCTCTCTTCCCCTCTTTTGAGGGGAAATGCTCAGACTGCTTCTACAGTTTTATTCAGTTTTTTGGGTTTGGGTTTGGTTTTTGGGTTGTTTGTTTTTTTGCTTTGAGAATCTAAATGAAGAGAGGCTGCAATATTGTCCACAAGGTTAAAAAGTGTCTTAAGTTCACATGTGAAAGTCTATCCTCAGACCCAGAACAGCTAAAAATAATAGAATTTAATATGAAAAACTTCACATGACAAAAATACTGATTATTTAGATTCCCGCGTTTGCCGTTTCCCACTTCATCCTGATAGACAAACAAAGGATTTAAACCATAAAGACTGAGTTTAAGTTGAATTGCAGAAGCCACTTCACTTTTCCAGCTCTTCTATATCATACCTGTATTTAAAACAGCCAATCTTTGTTTGGAAATTTCTATGCAACTATGGCAATTACTTTTACAATTCAAAATACCAGCCACGCTCATATAAATATCTGATCTTGCTATGGTCTCAGACTTGTACTTCAAACATAAATCGCTACTTCTTATGCTCTGATTTACCGCGTTCATTCAGGGCATTCCAAAGGCCAGTTAAAACAGGTGATAATACCTTAACACTCTTCCCCTCCCATAAACTGCAGCTCCTCCATCAACGAAACCACCTGCCAGCATTATATACCACCACCTTCAGATTCCTCCTCTTCCCTTTTCCAGCCCTTCCCCATCTCCAATACCGAAGAGAAGGGAAATGGCACAAAGCAAACTGCAGCCAAACAGCTTCACAAAACCCACTCTCCCCCAGAAAGCTGGGGGAGTAACACAAGCTTATCACGCTGTCATAAGAAAAGCACCTATGGTAAGACAAAAGATGAGGTCTTTTATTCCTTCTTACCTACCTGATATTATTTACACAGTCTTCATGAGCTTCAGAGAGAGTTTTGATGTGCTTTGAAGATATTGGGTCAAAAAGCAGTACTTCAGTCTGTTCACAAGCAACAGTCAACACTGACCTGCAGGGGAGTAGAGCAAAGCAGAAACATTTGTATTTGGCAAAAGAAATGACATCTGTGTGCATCCAGCTAACCTCCATTCCCTATCCTCACAGAAACACAGCGTCACCACCACTTAGCTTGGCTTTCTGTTTACACTGCACAGAATCTGCAGCCGTGTTTATATTTTTTATTGCCTTCTTGCACATGCCTATTCTGAAGCACCTAATACACAAAAAATGTAGAAGAAAATAGCATGTTGTTTTACTCCGGAGAAGTTAACTTCTCTAACTCCTTTTTGAGAGACTATGACTCTTCTCCTGCCTGGCTGTTGGTATAATTAATGCACAGCTGGTGCATTCGCTTAACAGACCACATGATCTTTTAATTCACTTTTTTTTTTTTTTAACATGCAAGGTGGTTGTTTTATAATGGCTATGTACTTCATAGATCCAATGATGGTGTTATTGAAATCACATAGTTAAGTGTATTTACATCAGTGGTTTTTTCAGAAGTTACTTGAGGGCGATTTGTCCCATCACTGCAGTGCAGTGCACGAACTCAGTGGTTCCTGTCTGGGAAAAAAGAAGAATCAAGCTCTGGCATGAAACCCACTGCTTTGTTCATGTGAGGATATTTGCTTAATGTTGCAGGAAGGAGAAAAAAAGAAGACAACAGCACTCAAGAGTAAGTGGAAAGGCATCTACTCTGAAATTCTACCGCAGATTTCCCGTATGACTGTGCCCATATCATGGTCTCCCTCTGTCCAGTCACTGGCAAGGCTTTTCGGAGGGTTCTGAGACACTGTAGTTTGCTTTCGGGGTGTCAGGCGATCAGCTGAAGAGCTCTGTAAAATGCAAGGGTCTGACAGAGGCTGTACTGAGAAAGGACGTGCAGCCCGCGTCAAGCACTGGCAGCCTGCTCACACACGTGAGCCACCTTTTACACTCTGCCACTGCATTAACCCTCACTGAAGAGGACAACGTATGGTAACAACCCCCTCCAATCTCCCTCCCTTATCGACTATGACAATATTCCCCTACGAGCTTTACAGATGCTACCCCAGCTACATCACCACTTCGTAACGGGCAGCCAGGCCTGAAGTGCAACCACCAACTTCTTTGGGGTAAAGACGCACCGTTTCCTCACCTCCTTCCGTAGCACTGACTTCGACGGCTATTTAGTTTGGCATCCACCCGAAAGCAGCACAAAGATGACACTCAGACTGTGTATTCAGAAGCAGAATTTTTAAACCAAGCTCTAAAGGATAGCATCCTTCCCCAATAATCCAACTACTCAAGCAGCTCTGCTGACTGCCCGCATTTTTCTACATCAGAACAGCATGAAGGCAGCAAATGCTAAAGGCAGAAATAAGACTGATTCAAAGGTTTCTTTAAAATATCTAGCCTTTCTGAAACGGAGTAATTTTTTCACTAAGAGCTTATATTATAAAGTTTAAATTTAAAAGTTTTACTTTCTAAAATAGCAAGAAGTCATGGGATTGCTATCAGACATCACATGCTATTAACTACAAAAAAAAAAGAGTTCTCTGACAAAAGGTGGTGTTGTCTAAATGCAGTAGTGTTGTTATGGAAGTGACGGGCAAAGGCAGCAACAGCAAGGCACTGGCACCAGTCTAAATTGGGCATTAGCAGAGACTCAGGCTGGGAACATGGCTAATTGTCATCCATGTTTTTTGAGATTAATTTCACAACAGACATTAAACCACGCTACCGTTACTACTCTGAGGACACAGAAAAGTCTGGAGCAAGATTTAGTATCTTACTGTACCACCTAATTCACTTGCCAAAACCAGAACAACTTCCAGGAACCACAATTTCAAGGACGTTACCTCCTCTAAAAAGAGCACCTTTTCTTCCCCACACGAAGACATCCATGTAGCTTTTCTCAGAGAAAAAAAAAAAAAAAAAAATCAAAGACCCTGTCCAGAATACACATTATTTGTGAACGAGACCAGAGAGACATCTGCAGAGAGTTCACAGGGGTCCCAACAGGCACAGAAAACATCAACTGTCCAGAGCTTGGGCAGGCTGTCCACCTCTGCACCAGCCTCTCCTGGGGTATCGGTATTTACTGGGTTCATGTATGTTGAAAATGTCCAAGTACAATGATGCGACAGTGGCAGTGAAGTTTGGCCTGCTAAATCAGTGAAGCCAATCTCCGCGAAAGCTCAGAAGTTCCCCCAACACTGCAACAACTCTGACCAGTACAGCAGTGTTATGGCAAGAGGGCAGAGCACTCCAGCAACCCTCGATCCACAAAGTGAGCCCTTGAGAAGCAGTTCCCCCACAGGCAAGCCAGACCTAGCCGGCAGCACACACACAGCCCACAGGCAAGACCCCCGCTGTGTCTCCAGAACAGTGCTTTGAAAAGCCAGGACCTGACAGAAGGGGCAAGGAACAGGGACACAGCACCGCTGACCACGGTCGGCTCCCTTGACAGAGTCTAGAGAGACCAGAAGTCTCCACTGCACAGGACAGGTCTGGCCAGCACGGGTTAGGGCAGGTCTGTGACTGCTCTAAGCTGAGCCTAACCAGTAGAGAATCACGCAGAATTGAGCAAGGTTTGGGCTGTTTCATTTGGTATTAAGGCAACTGAGGTTCAGGGCCATGCCCCTAACCTATGCCCAACACCACCTGTAGCCCTCTGGGCCAAGCGCTGCAGCCACGCAAAACACCAGGTCCATGGACGCGCCCCTTTGACACGAGAACCTTTTTGCTGGGTTCGTTTTTGGAGAGGGAAGGTCCCTGGTTTAGCTCACTGTGCAGCCTTACAAGCATCAGGCACAAGGGAGGCATACAATACTACACCTTTTGCCAGAAACCTGCACAAATAATCTCAAACCACAGCGCAGTTGTACTGCTTCTCCAGCTGAAACTTTCTACAGCAGTACAGAACATCCACGTGTGGGTATTTTCCAGTTTAGTCACAGCGACTAAGCCAGCAGAGCGATCCCACCTGGCCTCTTCGCACTGTGAACAGCAGAGAGGACCCCATGCCTCAGGAACCTTAAGCACAACTGGCTGGGGATCTACAAAAGAAATTACTTCCCAACAACAGTCACCTGAGAAGGGTTTTCATAGTTTCTGCAGCTGGACTTTGTCTTCTTCAAAAAACGGAGGAACAAATAAGGAGCTGACGTGGCTCTACAGCACAACCATGGCAAAATCATCATGAGTTCAGATGTTCATGGAAACCAGAACTCTGTTCTGATGAAAACTCACTGAAAACAGAAAAGCTGACTAGCCRTCAAGGGTAACAAAGATTTCAATTCTGACTATCCAAACTGGAATCACTGTTGAGACCACCCTAGCTTGCAAGGTCTTTCTGCCAAGAAAACTGCACATACAAGCATACTGCAAGATACAAATATGCAGATATTGCTGAACTGAACTCGCCCTGCTGTGAGCTCCTATGCCAGGACTTCTTTTATTCTAAATTAGTCCAGCTGTCACTTACTTTCGTCTACTCTGTTACGCAAGTGTACAGCAGGACACCTCTAAACTCATTTGTCAGTGCAGACCCACAAAATTCACGGAACCCTAAATGAATAAATAAGTAAGTATCACACCTCAAACAGAAACTTAGCTTTCCGAGCACATCTGACACGAACGCTTTTGCGAGTTAAAGGAACGGCTCCACCACCCTGTTCGCAGCCCTGTGCCTCAGTTTACCGCCCCCCCTTCCCCCGCGAAGGAGCCGGGCGCAGCGCCAGGCGGCGGGCAGCGCTCCCCGTCCGGGGGAGCCCTCTCTGTTACCCCTCTCCTGCTCCACCGCTGCCGTTCTGCGCCCACCGCCTCCCACGCCGCTGCCAGCCTGGGGCGGAACCCCCACCGACGGCTCACAGCCCGGCGGCGTGGCGGGACGGCCGACGCACGGCGCCAGGGCCTCCCGCCCGRCCCTTCTCCCCCGGGTGATGCTCCTCCAGCTGAGCCACCCCGGACCCCACCGTCCCCCTGCCACGGGCACACCGGGTCACTGCGACAGCGGCCCCCCAGCCAGACAGCGACGGGGCGGGGGGTCACCAGCCTCGCCCAGCACCCGGGGGGGAACTTCCGCGGCGCGCACAGCCGCGCCCGGTTCGGCTCCCGCAGGCCGGGGCACCCCGCGCCCTCCCGCAGCCAGCGCGGCCGAGCCGGGTGCCGCGCAGCGGGCGGCAGCAGGGCAGGCACCGCGGGCTCCGCTCCGCCCGCCCGGCGGGGCCGGCCGCAGGGAGCGGCGGAGGGGCCGGGCGCGGCCCGCGGGGGAGCCGGGGAGCGGGACGCCGCGCGCGGCCCCTACCCGTCGGGCGAGTACTCGAGGTTGAAGACGGCGCCGTGCGTGCGGGTGCTGAGGTACACGGAGTCGGCGGCCTGGATGGAGCCGTACAGCCCGGTCATGGCGCGGAAGGTGTCCCGTGCCGGGTCCACGGCGGCGCTGCGGCCCAGGCAGCGCCCGCGCAGCCACCCGAACAGGCCGGCCCCCGGCACCGCCCGCGGGGAGGCGGGCGGCATCGCCGGCTCCATACCGGCGGGCGAGCCGGGCCCCGGAGCCGCCGAGCCGCCGGTCCCCGCCCGGGCCGCCTCCGCGCTCATCGCACGCCGGGCGCGGGCATCGCCGGGCCGCGCCTCCACCGGCGGCACCGCGCCTGCGCGCCCCCTCCCCCTCCGCGCGCGTCACCGCCCTCTCGCGTGACCTCCCTCGCGGCGCAGCTCGGACCACGTGAACACCACCCCCCCCCCCTCCGCCAGCGCAGCCGCGTCCCGCGGGGGCGGCCCCGGCGGCCGGGGGGCGACCGTCCCCTCCTCCCCGCGAGCCGCCGAGGGCCCGTGCAGGGCAGCGGGCCGTAACGAACGTGCGTTAGCGCTCACGCCCCACGGAACGGGTGGCGGTGAGCCCCGCCGTGCCCCAGCCAGCGGCACGGGCAGTGCCGAGAGCACGGCTGCGACCCGCCGCCCGTGCCGGGAGCTGGCTGGAGTCAGCCCGGACGCCCCTCACGGCTGCGACCTGGCGGTAACCTCGTCACCCCTTTGTGCAGTCAGAAATAGGCCACGCCAGCTTGGGAATTAAGAGCTTGATCAATCTTTCAGACGCGTGGGCATCAGAGAGCCACCTCAGGCRTGCTCCGCCTCCTCCTCCCCGCGGGGCATCCTGCCCATGGTGTAGAATTCCTTGTTTGGGCGCAGGTCAATATAATGAGCGATGCGATTAGACATAGCAAAAAAAGCAGAAATCATGCCTATGTCCCAGGCATCTTCACGGTCAAAACCATGCTTCTCCAGCTTCTGGAAATGCTCTTCAGTGATGTTATCAGCTCGACAGACTGCGAGAGCAAACTCCAGCATTGCCAGGTCCCGCTCACTCAAGTCAGCCAGTTTCCAGTTCACCATGACCTGCGAGAAGGCAGAAACCAGAGGTAGCACAGACGGGCCCAGCAAACAGCCTAACCAGCTGACCACCTTCTTTTGCTCCGCAAACCGAAGAGATGGCAGTACGCAGGCTTTTACTCAGCACCTGAACCAGACGTCCTGGCTACCATCAGGCAACAGGCTCATGTATTTTACCGCCTGTCTCATCCTGGGGACCGTGGCAGTTTTGCTGAGCAGGCTATGGAGGAGTTCTTGAAATGTGACCCAACGACACCAGGATGCTGCAGCTCCCCGCTGGTAGCAAGTTACTCCACAGACCAGATTAAAACAGCAAAGAATGTGGGCAGCAGGATGAATGCCCTGCAGGTCAACCATCCCTGCCCGCATCTTGCTTGGAGGGGGTATCCTTGGGAGGATACACAGACCCCCACCTCGAGGCCCCACCCCCACTGGCTATGATCTGACAAAAAACCCAGTAAGCCAGGTATTGATTTAGGGCCCCAGACATGTCAAAATTGCTCAAGATTGCTGGGAACCACATAGATCAAAGGTTCAAAACACAGATTAAGGATCAGCGCTTCAGGTGAGAAAGCAGATACACGAGAGGGCCATTCCCGCTTCCCAAGGGACCATCCGAAGGAGGTGGGGCGCACGCTGTTGTAACCCCACTGACCTGGTCAGCCAGCGCTGGCTGCTTGGAATATATCCGATGAAGTGCTCCATGTGCAACCACACAGTAGGGACATCTATTCACAACACTTGTAGCCACAATTATGAGCTCTTTGTCTGCCTTGCTGAGTCGCCCTACAGGGACAGCAAAAGATTTGGCACGCTTTGCTGTTAAAAATGTCCACCACAGCAAGCATCAGTGGGGAGACAGGGCGGGGAGGGCTGCGGGTGCAAGCCGCCTGCAGAACAGCCCAGGAGACAGAGCTCCAGAGAGCGTGCAGGGAGAGGCTGCAACCAAAGCTCCTAGATGACAGGGCGAGGGGCAACGGTTTTAAACTGAAAGACAGTAGGTTTAGATTGGACATAAGGAGAAAATGTTTTGAGAGTGGTGAGACATCGGGACAGGTTGTCCAGAGAAGTTGTGGATGACCCACCCCTGAAGTGTTCAAGGTCAGGCTGGATGGGGCTTTGAGCACCCTGACCTAGCCGAAGTTGTGCCTGCCCATGGCAGGGGGTGTGTTGGACTAGATGATCTTTAAAGGTCTCTTCCAACCCAAACCACTCTGTGGTTCTATGATCATCCATGTGACCAATTTACCTGTATAGTTGCTCATGAGGCACCTAATTAGGATGATGGACATGATATTTCATCAACAGAGAAACAACAATTCTGTGTAACAGGAAAACTCAGAAGAGCAAAATTACTTGCTCACCGAGTAGGAAGCTCGGTTGGTACTTCTCCGTGTACGCCTCAGAGGCAAATGGCTAGGGAGGCTGTTGTCTGTTCTTTTTCTGATGCTTTATTGCTGCTTTTACAGAAAAGTGCAGTGTTCTAAAACCCGCTAAGCAGGTTTCAGCAAGTAAACATTATTGGCAGCTCTTGAAGACAAAGAAAAAACAAAAGGAACAATGAGTTAGGGTAGGACCGGGGCTTTGAGAACTTCTAGTGACCACCAGACAAGACAAACCGCAATTTCTACAGTGTCTAGCCCTGTGACTGCTCTAAAGCAGCTGTGGAAAAGAAGGCCGTGCTTTGTTATACTCTGAATCAATCCTAATCATTTTCACTAACAGCTTCACAACAGGACCGTGCACAGGATCTGAGGAACTTACCTGGCTGCGTATCAGCATTCAGGCTCTTTGCCTTTTTTAACATAATTAGCAGCAGGGTATTTTCAAAACTACACAAGGAAGGTCAGGGTCCCTCCTCCTCCCCACAAAAGCTTTACTGGACTTTGAAAATATTTCCATAAAACCAGTGTCTTCTAAGAGCGTGTGTCCCAGTTCCATCTGGGACAGAGTTAACTCTCTTCCCAGTAGCGGGAGGGGGGGCTGTGTTTTGGGTTTGGTAATGAGAGGAACGTTGATGGCCCGTTGATGCTTTGGTTGTTGCTGGGTGGTGCTTGCACCAGGACTTTTCAGCCTCCCAGGCTCTGCCAGGTGCAGGGGGACCTGAGGGGGAGCACAGCCGGGGCGGTTGACCCAGCTGGCCAATGGGGCTATTCTATACCGTGTGACGTCATGCTCAGTATAAAAACTAGGAGGGGGGACCTCTTGTGTTTGGGACATGCGGTTTTTTGGAGGGGGCCTCTCGCGTTCGGGACGCACAGTTTTTCGGGACACATGGTCAGTGAGCAGTTCCATTGTGCACGGTGCAGCGAGGCAACAGAGCTTGGCTTGAGAGCTGCTTTTTAACCACAAGCTGAAGAGTATGAAGGTGTATGCAATACAAGCGAAGCCAGAAGCAGCTGCACAGTTCCAGCCTCTGCCAGCTGTTATTATGGGCTSGGAGAATGCATGGTGAGGCAATACATCTGAGGATGTTAGAAATGTCGCTTCTAGCAACTTTTCGCATTTACAAAGGAAAGGGCAGTTTTGAGGTGGGTGTATGGTTTACCTGTGTCTTTGTTCATAATGGCATTGTAATAAGCAAAAAACGCTCTGAATTCAGCAGGTCGGTGAGACATGGCTTTGAACACATTGGGCAGAAATCCAGTCTGTTCAAGGAAAAAGAAAAACAAGGCAAGAACTGTAACAACACAGAGCACAGAGGGCAACATTAATGCACTAGGCTTAGAGAACAATTTGTTGGTACAGCAGTGCTGGGGAATCTCTGCAGAGCCGTTCTCTTGCCCTTTGAGCCCACTTATACATACGACTGAACATGTAACGATGTGGTTCTTAATTAGGCGTTGCTGCAGTTTCAGGGCATGACTGTGACTGATCGCCCCGCTCACTTCAGCCACAGCAGTAATGACCACGGTCCCATCAGCAAGCCCCCTTCCAAACCGAGACGCTGTCTCCACTTGCTCTCCCTGCACCGACGCTGCCATGCCCATGTGACCATCCTAAACCTTCCCGAACTCCCTTCTTTCCTCCGAGCTTACAGGACACAAGACAGGGATGGCCCAATCCGAACAGCATGCCATTTGAGGTGCCCGCACACAGTGGATGTATATGCTGGCACAACGGTGCCGCTCTACTTCTCTCCCCGTTCTGCCCCCGATAACTGCCAGTGCCCGGTCGACCTCTGTGACGGCGTGCGGGGCTGCCTTCCCCAGAGAATCGCTTGCTGCCTCTCACGTGCAGGAACAGCCAGTGCAGTACCCACCCGTCCCTGCGTGACAGCAGTCGGCATTTATCAGCATGGGTTCACCCTCAGTGCCTGGCCGCCCACTGCAGTTCTAAACAGCCTGGGTTTGCTGTGGTTGTGCTCACTGCCCGCAGGCTCCATCAGCTTACCAGCTGCTCTTCCTCAGGGTGTTTATGGAAAAGGAGAGTAGCCCGGGTGTCAGAGACCCCTCTGGCAACCTCCCTCCGCTGCCACACAATTGCCTGTGCCTTCCTCCTGTCTCACCTGTCTGTTTACTGTTACTTAACCAAGGGGAGGGTCTTCCCTCTTCGTCCACAACCCATTAGTTTACTTAGGAACCTCTGGCAACAGAGGTTGGCAGCGCTGTTTGGATATCCAAGTCTGCTAGGTTGACTGGATCCTGTATGTAGGTCTTTGCTGACCCCTTCAGTGCACTGACACACAGGGGTTTGCGTCAGCATGTGAAATTTGAGCTGACTCTTCCTCTGTACATCATATTTACCCTCAAGTCTGTTGACTCTTTTCATCATTATGCAAACTTTGCTGGGGCCACGCACCGGTAGCAGAGCACAGATTCAACAGGCTGGCAGGAAGGATAGGGAGGGATGGACCAGCACTGCCCTGAGAGGAAGCTCTTGGAAAAGTCTCCATGGAGCTGTAGCTGGTGGAGTGTTTTAGCCACCAGGAAGGACTGTGTGGCATTTCTTCTCCGCAACAGCAGGGAAGGAAACTCTTGTCTAATGCCCTCTTTTCCCCCTTATACACAGTTCCGCATTAGGCTTACTGTTCTGCCACTGTGAAGCCTGTTTAGCTTTGGAGAAAAAAAGTCAAAGCTCAAAAGCAGAAATACCCCCTGAGCCTTTTAATACTGTCATCAAAACAGCTCCTCCCACTTTTTCTTCATTAGAAGTGTTAAAAACACTCCTAATGATGTCTCAAGTAAACACAGATGCTCTCCCGGAAAAAAAAATACACGTCAGAGTTCCAGCTAACCCCCTGCATGAGACACCATCTGAAACAACCCACTAGTCTCATGGAACCAGGGAGACTTAAAATCCTGCCAACACGCTGCAGGATTTCCAGTAAAATCCCCATCCTGTAGACTGGAAAGAGCTTTGCAAGAAGCTGCTCACCTGTCTCCTATCAGGTTTGCGTTAGACCTAACTGGACCAGAACGGCTCTCTTAGGGTGTATGACCTACTCAGACTTTGGATCCTTTCCACTGACAGAGTTTTGCAGCAGAACTCCTTTACCTTCATTTCTACTTCCTCCATGAGCTCCACAATGTCATACGGCATGTCCTTCTTATTGGGTACCGGGTACCGCCCGACAGGTCTTGCAGCGTTCTCTTCCTCGGTGCTGTATGCCACCCGGGGCCGCCTCTGGAGTCCCCCTGAGGCGAGGAGAGGCAGAAGCTGGGGAGAAAGGAGGGAGGGAAGTTTGTTGTTTGGAAGAACACATATCTCTCGGCAGCCTGGGGAGGGAGGACTTTTCCTCAGCTACTCCCGCTTTTCTGACAAGACTCAGGGGCACCTGTCGCTGTAAGCCACTCACTGCTGCATTAGCGGGGCAGCCAGCGCTCTGGGAAAGGAAACCCAAGCCCCATTCCTGGCTGTAGCCCTAAGCTGCTGTGTGGGCATCCAGCAAGCATCACCTCCCCCTTGCCCCCTCTCCTGTGCACCATCAGGCCACAGCTGCTGCTCCCTGCAGTCCTCACCAGCCATGGATCAGCCCGTCTGCACCAACGCCGAACCCGCGGCATCTCCCAAGCTTAAAAGGCGTTTCCTGCCAACCTGCACAGAGCAACATCACACGAACATCCAGCAGCATGGGCCTAACAGATCTCCTTCAACAAAGGAGCACAAAGAATAAATTCAAGGACTTTTTTTTTCCGCCAATCAGCCTTCCTCCAGGCGAAGCCACCTTCCCTCCTGCAGAACGATTACTGGCACCAGAATCAGGCCTTCTGGAGGCCTGAAGCAGACGACATTGTTACGCTGGAACCACTGGAGAGGGTTTGGTACTGACAAGACTCTATCAACCTTTGTAATGCTCCATTACTGCAAGAAGTTGTGGTCTGGCAGCATCTAGGTTATAAGGCTTGTTAGCTCTTCAGATGTGTCGCAGAGGGCTTTGGGAAAGCAGCTGCATCTTACAGACGGGCAGGCTGGGCCACAGAGTGGAGCGACTCAGTGTTGGGCAGTCAGCGCAGGTGTGGGAGCAGAGCCTGGGTGTCCCGGCACCCTGCTCCGAGGGCACCTCGAGCGTCTCCCCAGCTCTCTGGCACGCACCGCAGTGGTTCTGAATGTTCCCAGGAACATGTTGCGTGACCCCCAGCCACCCCCACCACCGCATGGCGTCCTCCACAATTTTGGTGTGACAACCAAAAATTTTTGGTTGGATCACACATTCTCAGAGTGTTCTTGCTTGGCATGTATTAGAGTTCTGGCTCGAAATGCCAACACATTACTGCAGCATAAATAACAACGATAACCAGGGCAGAGGCACCTCAGCTTGCTGCTATGAGGAAGGAAAACGTATGGCTGTACATGCTGTACCAGAACGTATGCAGGTACCACCTATAAAAATTATGAGAAAAACACTAAAGCAAGTATAAACATGAAAATCACCTCACAAATGAAACTTCTGGGGATAAGTGCAAAAATACACTGGGGTGCAACAAGTAGCTTTAAGGCCGCTGAAAGCAAGGATGCCCATCGCGCAAAGGTCAGCCATGCACCTGGTTCCAAACCAGAGCAAACTTGTGTACATCAGCACGAAGGCCTGGTGGGTTTTCCTCTCTGTCTCTGGCAGAAAAAGCGCCAGGGACCACAAGACGCAGGGTGCGCAACACGGGGCGGCCCCTTCACGGAGGGGCGGCGCGCAAGGGCCTGGCAGGGTCACCCTCCGTCCGCCGTGGCGCGAGAAAGGAACCGTCAAAGGGTAGGAGCCGGTGGCCGCCATGAGACCCAACGGCTCCGTGGAGGCCGCAGCCGGCCACAGCGAGTCTCTCCCGCTCCACCGCTCTTCCCGCGGTGGGGGCCGGGGGGCCAGTCCCGCAGCCCGCACCGAGGCCAGCCGCCGGCCTGGGGTGCTCGGGGCCGCCCTCGGCGGCTGCCCGGGGCGAGGGGACGGGAGCCGGCAGCTCCCGAGCGGGCGATCGCCGCCCCCGCCCGGAGCCGCCCTCACCGCGCCGGGGCGGCCCCACCGCCGCCCGCTGCCCCGGCTCCGCGGGGCGGCTCCTCCCCCGCCCCCCCCCCGGGCCCAGCGCCTACTCACAGGCGGGCGGCCGGGGCGCAGCCGCAGGCCGCGCAGCAGGGAGCCGCTCATGGCCCGTCCTTCCCTCGCGGGCCGCCAGGCCGGGGCGGCGGGGCCTCCCACCGCCGCGCCGCAGCAGCCACCGGCCAAGCGCTCAACGCTGGGAAACCGCCCCGGCGGAGCCGAGCGCGGTGACGCCCCGGGCGCCTGAGGCCCCGCAGGCAGGCGGAGGAGCGGGACGGCCGCCCCCCGCAACGCCCCCGCCCCTCCGCGCCGCTTCCGCGGCGAGACGCCGTGGGGCCGCCCACGCCGCCGCGGGAGGCTTCTTCCGCTCGTGCCGCGGCGCCGCCCCCGCCTGCTCGCTCCG
>JASVER010000218.1:571971-585592 GCA_030449065.1 Oceanodroma leucorhoa
CCTTCCGTGCCAGGCCCCGCCCCGGCCCCGCCCCGCCCCGCGCGGAGGGGAAGGCGGCGCCGATGGCGGGCTGTGGCGCGGAGGGGAGCTGTCCGCCGGCGGATGCGGAGGGGGAGGCGGCGGTGGCCTGCGAGACCCTGCGTCTGCTGCGGATCGAGCCCTCGGCCGTCGGCCCCGGCGCGGGGCGGGCGGGCGGCACGGCGCGGTGCTCGGTAGGTGCCACGGGGCGGGGGGCGGCCGGGCCGGGCCGGGCCCAGCTTCGCTGCCGGCGGAGCGGTGCCGGGGGCTCGGCGGCAGGAGGCCCGCAGGCCTGAGGCCCCGCTGCTCCCGCAGAGGAACGTGCTGCGGAAGCGGCGGCGCTGGGAGCGGGTCCTGGCAGCGAAGAGGCGGAAGCGGCGGCAGGAGCGGGAGAGGAGCAGGGCCCGCCGGGCCGAGGGCCCAGGTGAGGGGCGGCGCGGCCCTGCCGAGGGGCTCCTGACCGGGGGCGGGGGCCCGGCCGTGGGCGGGCGAGGCCCCGCGGCCCCGCCGGAGCCTGGGCTGCCCTCTTTTTTGCTCTGCCTCCCAGGGGCTGCCAGCCGGGACGGCAGGAGGGCCCCGGCCGCCCTCGCCAAGGAACGCCTTCTGGAGGCCAGGGCGTCGGGGCCTCGGCTCTGCGTGGACCTCGGCGTGGCCAGCCGCATGACACAGAAGGTACGGGGGCCCTGCTTGCTACGCCCTTCTGCCGCGGCGCTGCCGCTGCCTGCCGGCGCAGTCCTTCTCCGGGGTCTGGAAACTTCCTGGGTATCCTGGGGACGTGCGCCATCGTAGCCTCGACACGGCTTGGTGGCTGCTCTTCCCTTCCATCAGTCCCTCTCTGCTTCCACTCTGGAAAGCGTCCTGCCCCGTGCTGTTTCTGCAAGGTGCTGATTGCCGGGCGGGAGCGGAGGGCAGCCCTCTGAAACAGGGCCGAGGGAGAGGAGGTGGCCGGGGCAGGTCACTGGTTTGTTCTAGCTGTGCTGAGAAACTCTAAGAAACCCTCCAGCTCAGCTGGAGCCGGGATGTGTGAGGGTGCACACACAGCAGCTCTCCTGACCTCAGCCTCTGGGGGGATGCTGGCCCCTCCAGTCTCTGCTTGTCCCTCCACCTCTGGACCTGCCCGTGGCTGCCTGGTCTCCAGCACAGGTTGGCTGCGCACCCAGCTCTCTTTCTTCAAGACCCTGAGACAGCTGAGCTGTGCTCCCCAGGAGGAGCCTTCCAGAGCCTCAGCAACCAGCCGGTGACGTGGGTGTGATGGATGTCTGCAGGCCCGTGTTACCCCCTGCCCCTACACTTGTGGGTCACTGTGCTTGTTATTTGTTGGAAGGAAACAAGCCGCCTCGCCTCCCAGATCAGGAGACTCTACGGGGCAAACAGGCGTGCCRAGAAGCCATTTTGGCTCTGTCTGACGGAGTTTGTGGTGGGCTCGTTGATCTATGAGGAGTGTTTTCGCATGAACGACGGCTTCTCCAATTATTTGGTAAGGGTCTCTGACCACTGTGCTTTCAAGGCTCGTAGCACCCTGCGGCCACCGTGCTGGCACTCAGTTTTGACCCAAGACAGGCTGAGGTGGGCTTGGATGGTGGGAGTGCGGTTCATTGACAGTGGTTAAGGTCAGATCTTCTTGCCTTTTGGCAGGAGACAAGAACTGACAGATAATGGGGCGATGTGCAAGGCCTTCTGGTTAGAACTCATGTCCCTCCTGCCTGCAGGAGGAGAATTCCTTCTCCAGATGCTACTTCTGCAGAGAGACCTGGCATATTGGGGACAGGCAGACACATGAGCTTGGTCAGGCTTTGGGCAGGTCACTCATTCCTGTCCTGAGTTTTTGTACTGAGCTTGTTCTGACTCAAGCACGAGACCCACACGTACAGGTTATGGCAGTGACATTGAGCCATATGTGGGGCTGCACCTGGTAACAGTGAGGGGAGAAAACCACCTGAAGGGGAGATTCCTGAATCTCTCAAGAATTAGAATCTCATTTAAAATTACATAATTATTACTGAACTCCGTTCCTCAAACCATGTCTAGGGATTTTGATGAGAAGATAATTTAATGGATTTTGAGATATGTATTGTTCAGTGCCCATATAGAAACATTTTCCAAATTAAAAAAAACCACTCTATCTGTAGGAGTTTAAATAACTAAGGCAGTAGTGTCAGTTCTGGTATATTTCTGTGTCTGTGAGTGGGTTTTGCGCTGGCAGATGGAGTTTGGGCTAATGGGCTTCTTCTCTTCCTGTCTGGCATTTTTCAGATGGATACAACTCAAGAAAGTTACCTAGACCTGTTTCCTTTAGATGCAATTGTTTATCTCACTCCTGACTCTGAGAATGGTAAATATTTTACTTGCTTTAGGCACAGGGGAACTAGGGCAAAAGGTTGATTTTTAAGCTTTTCTTTTTAAGACTGTTTTATACTTCAGGTGATTCAATTCCAAGCATTCATGGTCTCAGATTGCATGAGATATATACTGTGTACTTAGGTCTGATGCTAAACCTATTCATATCTCAATCTGTTTTGACGGGAAATGAGGTTTCGAGTCAGGGCTGTGTGTGATCTGCACATTTAACTTAAAACCTGCGTGTAGACCCCTGCAGTTTGTAATGCTACAAAGCAGCGAAGTGGAGATGCTGTGGCAGCTTTGAGTACAGTCTAAATTACATCTTTCTCTGATACAATGTGGGAGCTACAATGTTCTCTTTATTGCTTAATTTGCTGCTGTGCTTATTTTCTCCTCTTCCTCCATTTCTAACCAGGCACATGTTCCTGGGGACATAGATCCCTTTCTTGTTTTATGCAAGTGCCTTACTCTGATAAAGAATGTGTTAAAGGTGGGAGAAGGTTTTAGTAGGTGACCTTGACAGTGGGGAGGCATCTGTGGAGCAGATTGGGATCAGACTGACCAGATCAGCCACAGCCCAGAACAAACAACGGTTAAAGCGAGCTGTGTATGGTATCTCTGGCACTCCGTGCTTCCAGCCTGTGGCTGATATCCCCTTTTCAGTCTGCCTGCCGGTTCAGGCAGACGCTTCTGTCTCTAAAGCCTCAGCCTCCTTCACGGTCTGAGGCTCCAGGGTGAAGGGTGACTCCGGCCACAGCTTGCTCCTGGAAGTGGGGTCTTGTTTGGGGAATGGTGTAGTGCAGGATTTTACTGTTGTATGGTGGCGAGCAAGTGCTTATCTTGTTTCTAGTCCTTGAAGATATTGATCCAAATAAAGTGTACGTCCTCGGAGGCCTGGTGGATGAAAGTATTCACAAGGTGGGTAGTAGCCGTCGGAACCTGAAGGTGCTGGCTGCCCCGTTCTCTCATGAGAGCAGAGACGTGCCATTGGTAGCACCCAGTGCTGCTGCTGCCTCAGTTTGAGACATCAATATTGTGCCACCATCTGTTTTTTCCTCAAGGTTCTGCCTGGATCCAGCACCAGGCTGAGAAAGACTGCAGCAGTCTGGGTGAAATGAGCCCCAGGACAGTTTTCAGCTTTGTAGCTGCTTGTACCCAAAATGACGTGCATGCTATGCACGTGCAAGTTTGTGCACATTGGGCACCTTGTTCTTGTTTCCCTTGCAGAAGCTGACTCTGCAAAGGGCGCAAGAGCAGTCCTTGCAAACAGCCCGCCTCCCCATTCGTGAGTACATGGTGAAAAGCGTTAACACCAAGAACTACCACTCAGAGACGCTGGCAATTAATCAAGGTGAGAGGCTGAGCCATGTCGTGACACTTGCCTGGGCTGGAGGTGGTCGGGGGAAGGCTATCAAGCAGCAGAGTTTTCACAGAGGAGGCCTGGTGCTGAATAATGGGGGAAACACTGGGAGCAGAGGGTTTCTCTTACTAGGTTTTATGCCTGCTGTCCCCAGTTTAAGGTGGTGTGTGCTTCTCTGCATCAGCCCGTTCGCAAAGGAGCAGGACATGCATCACTCTTGCTTTGCACAAAGCAGTGAACAGTTAGTGTGGGGAGATGTGAGGAGGCTGCTGTTGCTACAAGTCACACAAGGTCCCAGGCAAGGGAGAAGGACAGAAGTTGTCAGGCCTGTGTTAGGCTCCATCGAGGCAAGGCTCGCAGCACCAGGGTGGGGTGTTCGTGTGCTGTACCACTGTGATGGTTCCGTGTCATGACCATGGGCTGGGCCACCTGGTCACATCAGTGGATGTGCCCATGCTCCTCCACCTCTGCTGGCAGCCTGTGGGTTTGTAATGCGGACACCTCTCTGCCAGGGACTACGGAGGGGCTCATGTCCTAGGCCAGCTCTACTAAGTTCTTAGCTCTGGCATGAGGACTTGTTGCCATCTCTGTCAGCGCAAGGCAGAGGAGGTGGTGGAGGGCTCTGCAGGCCACCAAGCCTAGCTGCTGGAGATCACTGTGTGTCCCAAGGGAGCCCTGATGTGGAGACACAGCATCTGAGAAGCTATGGTGGAAGCATAGTAGGTATGACCCACCATGGGTGTACTGTCACCAGCAGCACAGACGGGCACTACAAGTTAGTCAAAATGGTGACCAGGGGTACCTTGCTTTAGTTGACACAGCCTCTGCTTTTCCTAGCCAGAGGTCCCCGAAGTAATCTTCAAAATAGCTGTCTGCTCCTAGATGAGCCGTCTCAAACACTTGCTCATCAGATTTTAAATGAGAACAAATGCAAACCCCATGATAATCTTCTCTGGCATCAGCTATTACCATTTTCTGATGTTGCATCCGGCAGGGTGTGTATCACAGAGCTTGCTATCCATAGCGGTATCACAGCATGGTACATCTCTCTGTTCCTGACAGTCTTTGATGTCTTATCAACTTACTATGAGACCCGAAGCTGGCGAGCAGCCTTGAAAGCTGGAGTTTCTTCTGGAAAAGGCTATGTGCTACCAGATGCAGTGAAATAAGTGGAAATACCAAAGCATGACAATGCACAAGAAAACTCTTTATTTTGTGATGTTAAGGAGCTGTGCAGACAAGAGAGGCAAACTCCAAATTTCAAGCAGAGGCACCAGCATGAATGTGCATAGAGAAAACAGCTCTGCTTAAATCTCGTTTAAGGACCTTGTTGAGAGTGATACATTCTACCTCAGCAGTACAATACTGGAAATTACTTTTTCCTTGGAACAGAAAATAAAAGCCGATGGGACCCTGGGATCAGGTAAAAACTGACAGGAATTCAGTTTTGCTTCTTTGCAGATGCTTGGTAGACTGTTTCTGACTCTTGCATCTACACTTGTTCTGGGACAGGGAGGAGAGCTTTAAGGTATTTCTTTCACCTTGATTAAACAGTAAGTAAGGTGAAGTTAGAATTGCAAAGCTTACTGGCGAGGAAAATTCCTTCCATGGAAAAGGACAGTGCTGTTCCAGTTGGGGAACACAAAATGGGAAGTGATTTCCCCAGTGGAGAAACAGTTCCCAGGTGTGCCACGTCCTAACAATTTTAAACCAGCTGAAGACTTGGTGAGTTGTTGAAGCGTATAGCTAGTCCTGTGCATCTAATCTAAAATAAAATGTTTACTCTTAAAGTCCCATTGCATCCTTACCGTTACTGATGCATGCGTGGTACATCATAACACTCTGACGTGTGAAGTTCACGAACCCTGACGTTCCTCCTGGAAGGGTGCCTGGGATGTGAGCATGCTCTGCACAAAGAGCAGTGATGTATTTCATGGCCACAGCAGAAAGCATTTTTGATGCATCTAAGTGAATATGTTACCTCAGCCACTGTTGCTAAAAAAAAAACCCCAACAAAACAAACCTCAYGGTCAATGACTAACTACCAGTGGAAGGACTTTGAAGGTCTTCTGAGGTAAATTACTATCTTGTATGCTTATATGTTTTCATTTCTCCTTCACATCAAGAGCCTTTTACAACACCTGGAATTCAGTGTGCATGAGACAGTGTCRGTACGGCCTCCTGCAACAGAAGCTGTTGGTGGGCACAGGGTGTTGCTCCCCACATAGGCTGAATTTGTGTTTGCCGGTGCCTGTTGCTTTGCTGCGCCCCGTGGGCTCTCTTGGTGTCCCGTGGGCTCTTCCAGTTCTTGCTCTTCACCTCTGCCTGGTCATCAGCTGTTGGTGTGTAGTCAGAGGTCTGCATTGGGCTTCAGTGTAAGAGACTAACTTTCTAATTGAGGCCCTGAGTTTGCGGGGCAGCAGCATATGCTAACCCAAACCACCTGGCAGTGCTGTCCTCCCCAGTTGCTGAAAGTACTTTGGCCACCCTGCCCCTGTGCAGCCAGGGACGCAAACTGCCCTTGGTTAGCTCGCCTGCTGCCTGCAGGCACGCTGAGAGTAGCAGCTGTAGGGGATTTGGTGCAGGGCTGCTAAAGGTTGCCAAATTCCTGTGGGTGTTTGCTTGCCTGGCTGTTAGAATCTGCCTGGTTAGGGAGGTCTGTCCCGGTTCCGGCTGGGACAGAGTTAACTCTCTTCCCAGTAGGGGGAGGGGGGGCTGTGTTTTGGGTTTGGTAATGAGAGGAACGTTGATGCCCCGTTGATGCTTTGGKTGTTGCTGGGTGGTGCTTGCACCAGGACTTTTCAGCCTCCCAGGCTCTGCCAGGTGCTGGAGGGGGAGCATAGCCGGGGCGGTTGACCCAGCTGGCCAATGGGGTATTCTATACCATGTGACATCATGCCCAGTATAAAACGGGGGGGGAGGGGGGCAGGGGGGCTCCGGTGTTTGGGACATGAGTTCTTTCAGGACGCACGGTGGGTGAGCAGTTGCTTTGTGCATCGCCTGTTTTGTATATTCTGTTATTGTTGTTGTTATCATTGTTATTATCACTGTTCTACTTTTTTATTTCCACTATATTAAACTGTTTTTATCTCAACCCATGGCTTTCCCTTCATGTGCCCTCCTGATTCTCTCCCCCATCCTACCAGAGGCGGGGAGTGAGCGAGCGGCTGCGTGGTGTTTAGTTGGCGGCTGCGGTTAAACCACAACAAGGTCTCTCAGGGGTGCTGCAGCCCTCCCTTCTGTCCCTGCTTCCATCCTCTTCCATACCAGGCTTCAGGCGCAAGGACTTGCCCTTTACTCCCTCCGGAAGCATGAAGAATGACCAAAAAGTGGGGGTGGTCTCTCTCAGATGTTACAGAGCCACAGGACAATCTTGTCCCCACGCTGCCCTGGTGCCTGGGGAGATGTGGAGTGCATGGGGTGTGCTGGCCACCTCTTGTGGCCCGCCCATGCTCCTCTGCTGCCCGGTGCAGACCACATCCTGAGCACACTCGGCTGCGGCAACTGGCCTGAGCTTGTCATGCAGCACACCTGCGGCAGGCGTCCCTCAGAGAAAGCCACCGACTCCCAAACAAGCCCCTGAGTTAGACACCAGCAATCAGGGACCCGCCTCTGCCCTCTTCATCAGAGGGTGCTGAGGTCATGCCTCCAGCAGTAGGGATGCCCAGCTGGACGACCTTCAAGGGCAACCAGCTCACACCTAGCTAGGGATATACCGCACATGATGGAGGAACTACTGACGAGGTTGGGAAAAGGGGCTTGCCCTCTCCTAGGGAGGTCATCTCCACAGCTGAGGAGGTGGCATTTCAGACTCTGGGCTTACTTGTTCCTTCTGGAAGACGAGGATCTGTAAGTAGCATGGCGGGGGGGCGTTAATCAGCGACTTTCTCAAGCATCAGCAGACAGAAATAGAAGAGCTAGCTGACACCCACAAACATCAGAAGAGCAGGATATGGTGTTGCCTCCCTTGCCTCAGACAACCCTCCCTTCAGCCCTTGCAAGGCAAAGCAGTTAAATATAGTATAGCTTTGTTCCCAAAGAGGTTTCCATTACAAGTCCAGACATATCCTCAGCCACAGAAGGTGGACAAAGCAGCCTGGGTTCCTTCCTTCATGTCGGGCCAGGTGGGATTTGATGTCACTCTACTTCAGAGCCTGCCATGAGAGTAAGGAGCGGGAGGAAAGGCAGGCCAAAAGACTCGTCCTTCTCCACAGATGACAGAAGGCAGCTAAGACAACACCTTGAGACTGGCCACCTGCAAGGCCTTTGGGAGGTGAGGGACAAGGCCCAGGCAAGATACGTAAGCCACTGAAGTACTCTACGAGTTTGCTTATTACATACGGATTGCATATGCGCAATTACACAAAGCTAGGCTGGAGGGCGGTATGCCCTGCCCCMTGACCACCCCCTGGACAGGGCAGCTTTTGGTGGAGCTAAGCCAACACGCACGGACACATCCTTCCGTGACCATTCTCAAGCTGTGGTGCTAAACATCCGGTGGGGGAGAGCCTGGTAGTGGACAGAGGGAACACGGCTGGGCTCCTCCCAGTGCACCCATGTGCCGCCAAACAGCCCCGTCACAACAATGGGGGTACCGTGAACTGCTGCAGGAGACAAAACATGGCAGCTGTAAGGGCCGTATGTTGGCGGGCGAGGAGCTTGGCACCCAGATCTGGGCAGCCTTGCCTGCGAAGCTGCTGGTGAACAGCCTGTACAAGCTGGTGGTAGGTGCCCACCACGTCCACGAGCGCGGCCCCAAGCTCCTGCTGCCTCTGCCTGCACAGCTGGCAGTGCGTCACCTGGAAGCAGGCCACTGCCAGCTGAACCAAGTGGTCAAATGTCACCCTCAGCGCTCCCTGCAGCTCTTTGAGGGGCTGCTCTGTTTTCAGGAGCTCCTGGCAACTGGACAGCAGGTCCCGGGAGGCTAAGCCAAGGGCACCCTTGCTCTCAGCTCCCTGCTCTGCACATTGATCTTGCAGGTGGGTTGCTTGGTTCCCAGAGAGCTTCCCCACAACCTCCTGAAGCTCTGTGGTGTAGGCTAGGAAGCAGGAGAAATCTGCAGGGCTCATCTGTGCTTGGTCCTTCAGCTGGCTGAGGGCTTGGACATGAGGGTCCCACCATGCCATGTCCTTAGCAATGGAAACTGGGCAACTGCTCACAGGGGTCCCAGGAAGACTGTGGCTGCTGGATGGTGGGGTGGTGAGGGGCCTCAGAAACATGCTGCACATGGGGATGGTGGTTTCGCATTCCCCCTTGTCATCAGGCCTGTGGAAGCAGCTGATATAGGACAGCTGACAGCTGCACTTGTCCATCCCAAGCTGTGGTGGAGATGTCGGCTTCATTGTGGAAAAACCCAAGGACCTGGTCATGATGGGCTCCGAAGGGGTCTGCTCATCCTTCTTGTGATTAAAGCAGAGGAAGGAGTGTTTCGAAGCCCCATTGTCTCCTGCTCTTTTCCCCAACGAGCCCAAGGGAATTGGGCCTGAGGAGATGGAAAGCCCTAGAGACGGAGTCAGAGGAGAGTCTTTCCCCACCTCAGTAGCCTGTTCTCTGGGAAGAGGAGTCTGAACAGGCCGCGGCTGTTTGGGAGCCACATTTCCCCTGTGTCTTCTGGGCTCTCCTTCATCCAGCCCCTGGTTGCTTACCAACGCTTTCTTAAAGGGTGGTACAGCTGGGGATGTTTGCATCTCCATTCTGACAGCATCAGCCTCCAGACACCCACTGGTCTTCTGAGAGGCCAAAAGCTCTAGTGGGATATCTGCCCTTTCCTGAGATGGGCTGGGTGATATGAGGTCTGTCATCACCCCAAATGAGAGCCAGGAGAGGCGAGTTATAATGCCTGAAGTGCTGCTGCAATCTGTTAGGAGCTGGGCTGCATCTGGAAAACCCACGTGATTTTTATTGTGCACTTTCCGTAAGGCCTCCTTGTTTACCACTTGTCTGCTTTTTGCCTGTGACAAGGCACCATCACTGCTGTTTTCAGCACAGCTGTCACAATCAGCTTTTCTTTCTTCACAGGGAGCTGGGACAGGCTCCTCACATACTGCTTGCCTCCCAGCAGTGGGGAGCAGTTCCTGGTCCTGGGCCACCTCATGGGGAGAGGACATGCTGGGGCCATGAGCTGATGGCAGCAGTGTGTGTTCATCAGCAGGGCAGGTCACCTCTTGGCCCAGGAATGGAGGTACACCGTCAGTGTGCTGGGCTGCCATCGCCTCAGCCACCTCCTCTAGTGCCACTTGGGCCAGCCAGCCTCCGGTGGCCACACAGCTCCCCTCACTCGGCCTCCCRGTGTTTGTCTTCATGGAGGAACTTTCCTGGGCAGCTCTGCTTTGTCCCCCCGGACGGGGCACAGCTTCCTCCAGGGACAGGAAAGGCAGAGGTACAGCATGTGCAGGTTGGAGGCCACCATCCATAGGTATGGCAACACCTGCACTCTCCTCCCTGTGCTGGTCACCCTGCAGGCGAACAGCTGAAATGGAAGAAACCACCGAGTCAGTCACTGATTTTGTTTCCATGGTGTCAGGCTCCATTTCCATCAGGTCAGAGGATGGGTTTGTGCTAGCAGTGTCTCTCCGGGCCTGGGTGGCAACAGAAAGTCCCAGCTCTGCATCCTTCTTGATGTTCTCTGAAGAGGGTGGAAGAGGGGGCTGAGCACAGAGTGGTGGTGGGGGTGGCCAAGAGCAGCAGCTCTGCAGAGAGCCTGGCAAAGCCAAGGGGAAAGTGACCTGCGAGGTGTAATCGGTTTTCAGGAAAGATCTCCTCTTCCTCAGGCTCTTGGCATATGTCAGCTCCTTCTCCTTTCTGTGTTTCTCCCTTGCTGTCTGCCTTGTCATTAGGTTTTCCCCCAAGCTGTAACACCTTGGTTTCTTTAGGATGCAGGAGGAGTTGTCTGTACCCTCCCAGGACACCATATCGTAGCCTGCTGTCAAGAAAAAAGCATGAAAGTCAGGAAATAGCCCCAGGCAGCAGAATATCCATGCATCTATGCAGTGGGCCAAAAAGCTCTTAACACAGATCCCGCAATTGCAGGCATAAATGTTTGGCGACAAAGCCTGTCTCCCAAGTGCCAAAGGAAGCTGTCTTTTATGTTATAATCAAGCATCTACTTGGAACCGGCTACATCAGGAAAAATAAAGAGTCTGCACCTGCGGCTACAAAGACTGAAGTCCAGGATTAGTGATGAAGGGCGCTGGATAGTCTCTCCCCTTGTTTACTGGAGTCACTTGATCTGACCGCAGGTACAGCTATAATTCTCAAGTTAAATTTGGTGATATTAGCAGCAGCTACAGAGAGCACTGCCTACAGCTGTAGATTTATTAACATTGGAAAGAAACATTATCAGAAATTCCCAGCCTGGCTATTTAGATGATAAAAATTTCCAGAGATTACAATTTTGTGCTTGAACACGGTATTGTTACCGTGCAAGAACACAAAAGCCAAAATTGTTCTAAGTATACAAAACAAATTCTTGAGAAGTTCAGTTAATGTTGAAAGAGCTGATTATTTCAGAAACAAGAATCCTCTCCTTTCTGAGAAAAAACAACTACCAGGGAGCTACTCAGCCACAGGACTCCTCGACCCCGTTACCCAATGCCCCTGACCCAAAAACTATTTTTGATCTTGGAGGTGCATGGAACAATAATGTTTTACAGCTTTTAGCACTCCTCAGCTTAAAGGAAGACAGCAAAGTGAAGGTACTGCCTAACACTGGGAATATTTGCCATAAAGCTCCCTGTCAGTGCAAGGACACGCATCTTTCTCATGTTCTGTTCCTGGGACTCATCACTCTTCTCGTCACCAAAGCTTCAGCCTACATAGAAGGATGCATAGAACTTTTACTCATGCAGCATGTTGGCTTCAGGATCAGAAGAGCCATACATCAGTATTCTGGAATTCCTGCAGAAACCTGGGGACTTTCCAGAATGCCAAACTCATTTGAAAACTGACTTTTTCTGGGATCCAATGCTTGGATGTGATGACAAATCTCCCTGCAAAGTTGCAGGTCTGACCCCTGTGTGCACACCCACTGTATTTCTGCTGAAGAGTGGCTTATGAAGAATGTTCATAAGGCCCTTCAAGTTCAAGTGTTCAGAGGCCCTTCAAAAATCTTGGGAAAACTATGAAGAGCTGAAAAATGATCCCTCCAGGAAGACCGACACGGGAAACAGGCAACACCCTAGCCCAGGGGGTGGAAGGAAGGTGACTTGCAGTGAGTGGGTGAGGGTTTACCTGTCAGGGCATCCGGAGGGCTGAGCCTGTCTGCAGCATCATAGAACTCCTCCTCAGAGCTGGTGTCACCAAAGCCTGGGGGCGGCTCCAAAATGAGGTCACTCGCCTCTGCCATCTGCTCTGCTCCACATGGTGCCTCTTCCTGGGCAGCCCCATCTTTCCAAGGACTCCTTTGAGGGCTGCGACTGATGTTGCCCCTCTCCACGCTGCCTGCAGGGGATATGCTGTAGCACAGGCTGTAATAGCCCATGGTGTTTCTCTCAGACAGCTTGCTCTCCAGCACAGATGCACCAATGTCCTCCCCTCTCTGCTCAGAGGGGCTGTCTTCACACCCAGGCTCCTCCGCATGTGGTACCTGCAAGAAACAGAAGTAGTCTCTGGTTTCTGCCCTGCTGGAGCCTCCTCCAGCACAAACGGGGAAGAAGCTCTTGTCTGAGCTGCTCATCTCCTGCACTGTTGGTGTGTAGAAGTGGAAGAACTCTGGTCTGGAGGAAGAACAAGCTTCCAACTCATCTTCCTCCAGTGCATCCATAGAGTCACTGGAGCCACTTGTCTTAAACCCTCGGCTCTCAGTGTTGGCTGAATCTGAAGCCTCGGATGTGCTGTCTGTTGCATTGTCACCACCATCGCATTGGTCAAACCCTCCAGCTTGGGGCTTTGTGCTGTCCTTCTCCAAGCTGTGGAGCTCTCCCAGCTCCTCCTCGTTGCACACAGGATGGGCGCTGCTATACGCTACAGGAGTGTCCAAGCAATGCTCTGAGGAGGAATCCAGCTCCCAGGAGTCTTCAGAGTCACTGCAGGTTCGAGATTCGTACCCTGGGATTTAAACACATCTATCAGCTTGTCCTTTGCGGTGGCAAGGAGGAACAGCCAGACAAGGGTTACGAACTTGTCCGCACAGCAGGGACTCAAAGCCCAGAGAGCTCTGCCCTCACTTGCTCATCGGCAAATAAGGTGAAGGTGCAGTCTGACCTGCAGGGCCACAACCTGTCAGTGCAGGCTTGGTCCCTCCTGCCTGCTTTGCCTGGTTTTACGGCAGGGGAGTGCCAGAGGGAGCTGCAGAACAGCAGCCAGCTAAGTCGTTGCCTAAAGCCTCAGTCTGCAGCCCCTGTGAGGCTGGAGTTATCCTGACGAGGGACAGGACAGCATGGCAAACAGATCCTCTCTCTCCTGCCCGAGGTATGCCAGCAGAGGGAAAGTTGTTCAGGAGGTTGGTAAAAGAGCACAAGTGCTCAGTGACAGGTTTGCCATTTCGATGACAGGCACTCAGCCTTCACTTCTTGGGAAAAGCTGACAATTACTGCTGCTCTTCCCCTGCCCCACATGTCTGGGGTTAATGGAAACCTGGCACTGCCTGCACCAAGACTGACAGTCTTAATAATTTGCAGATGTCACTGCACACCCCTGGGCCACTGTTCTACCATTCTGCTATTCCCAGGAGGGAATAACACCTCTAATGCTGGAGGATCCACCCACTTTCTCCCCATCCTTTGGCAAAAAAAAGGGCTGGTCTTTTTTTAAACCTTCTTCAGCTGAGACACGGTGCAGTTGCTGTTCTTTCTCTCCCCAGGTAAATATGGAGACATTTGCATCCACGAACAGTCTGTAATAGCCAATGATGAGGCAGACAAGATCTTTTGCACTGTTTGATTCCAGCAGCAGAGTCAGCAGCTT
>JASVER010000218.1:585650-641113 GCA_030449065.1 Oceanodroma leucorhoa
GGGGGGAGGGTAGAAAACAGTAAAAAATGTTAGAATAGACAAATATTGCTTGTACCACAATCTGCAGGAACATGCTGCACACTGAAAAGACATTCCCTCTCTCCCATACCGCCATCATTGCAGAGCACTCTGTTTTTGCATGAGGCACAGAGAAAGAAGAGAAATTGTTTTTCTCGCATTTTGTTTCTTTGCTATGTCTCACTAATGGGAGGACAGCTGGAAGAATCACTTTTCTTCGGTCATTTGGTATTCTTCCTATGAGCTTCCCCTTCTGAGTCTGTTCTAAGCCTTTTGTACTGATGACACCATCAGCTAAATGTCAGATTTTGAAAAGAATAGATGGTGTGAATGACACCCCCCTTGTTCTCTGGCCCTGACACAGCCACACACTGGCCATCATGAAAGCACCACTTACCTTGAGATCCTGCAGGTAGATTTTCACCATGCTCACTTTTTCAGACTCCTCTGCAAGCTCCATCCTGCTGATGTTTGCAAACTCTGCCAGACTTGTTATGATGTTGAGCTTATTATTGATAATCTGGCTCACCCCGTACTTGGCACCCACCAGTAAGGCAACATACGATTCTCTGTCCTGTAGCTGTAGGGGGAGAGGTTAAATCTGTAGCCAAAATCTGAGCAGGAACCCTTTCACCTGTGCTGGGCAAGGACTCCTCAGCCACCCGATCTTGTGTAGTATCTTTTAACACCGGACTCTACAACTGGGCTGTAACCAGCTGGAAAGGGAGCCCCTCGTTACTTACAGGCTGTCAGGTCACCTGCTCCCGGCCGTTCTCTTCTCTGGCTTGGGGACCGCCAGTTTCCCTGTGCCCCCAAGGCAGGTGGCCCCAGAGATGCACCAGCCATCAGCAGATCCAAAGAGGTGGTCAGCAGTAGGTTGCTATCAGAAGTGTCACCTGGCAGGCTGCGCCAGATGGACCTAGCGAGACCTACTGGAGCTGGCTAGAAACTTCAGGAAGGCATTTTTTGTTTTGGAAGAAATATCAACATTTTCTGTTAGGATCAGACACTTTTAAAAAGGAATTAATGCCCATATAATTTGGCAGAAATATTTCTACTTGCATACAAGTGTAAACCTAGGCATTACTGCAACCCATCAGTAAGGTCCTCCTCTGGTACAGACCTACCTATGCTGCTCAGCTCTCTGTACAAAACAGCTTGTGGTCCACAGTTCAGTACAGATCCAAGTGGGGACAGGCAAAAAAAAACCCCAAGAAACCTCTTGTGAAAAGAGCAGTGTTCTTTTTTACAGTAAGGTTTAAGCATGGCCAATATCAAGAGTTTTTGAAACCTCCCCAGATCTCTTAAGTACTTTGCAACATATAAAATCTAGATACAGCTCGTCTGAAGAGCAAGAATCACAGCTTTCAATTAGAAAAAATATGCATAATTATTGTATAGGCTGGTATGTTATTCACTTCCATGGAACTATGCTGAGTTACCCTAGCACGAGTCCCTTACCAGTATTTATCATGACGTCCCAGGACAGGGAAAAGTGGTATGACTGGATCTGGCCGAGACAGGATCACCAAAGCTAATGTTACATTTTCTACGAGCATCAAAGCAAATACAGGGAAGGAGACTCAGTAAGAGGTTGCTAGTCTCACATCAACAATCAATTTAGAAAAATATTTAAACATTTCTGCTTTAGATAGGGTTTGTTTTGGTTAAGACATGATCTTATCCACTGGTGAATAAAAAGGGTTAAAACTGCTTCTTGTGCCCTATCTTTGCAGTTATTGTCCAAGTACACTGCCATAAGAGGTGCACAAAGCAAGGCAATAAGACAATATGCCAAAACCCAATTACATAAATAAACAGCACTCGTACCATCAGGGTGGCATTAAAGATCTTCCCATTGTACATCTTCAGGTCTCCCAGTATTTGCAGGTAGCTCAGGCGAACTTGGACTGCTGCGAGCATATGCTTCGTTTTGCAAGAGAAGAAATACTGTTTAGAAATACGACAGACGAATAAGGTTTGACAGGTAGCCTGTAGGCTAGATGATGTTCTTTTCATACAGGACTTAGTATTTGACCAACACATCTAGCTTGGCCTGGATAGGCAGTAGATCTGTACAGGACCACCCCACATTACCACATTTGCCATCTGGCAACCCCACAAGCAAACTGCAACAGAACGCACTAGGCAGGGAAATTAGGGTGTGTGCGCAGCAGGGGAAGTTACAAGAGGAAAAGATAGGAGAAAAGCCCCAAGTGGTCCCACAGAGAGGAGACCCATGGAGGAAAGACATTGCCTCTTTGATCCTGAGAGATGCTGCCATCATCCTGGAGGCGTCTTGAACCCAGGGGACACACACTACCTTTTGCCGAGGGTCCAGTAGCACTTGGTTCCGCTTCATGTGGTAGCTGATGGCTTTCTTGATATCCTTCCCCCTCATGTTTCGAAGCAAAGTTGGTGAGATGAAGTTTTCGATTCCCCAGTCCCTCCTGCCAGAAAGACAGAAGGGAGCAAAGGGGGTCCCAGCTGTGCTGTCCCCCAGCAACACAGGAATGTGCAGAAGGGCAGTTGGCCAGAGGCAGAGAAGGGCAAAGGCACCAAGCCAGTGGAGGATGCACTGAGCCTTAGGGTGCTGTAACGTGTTTGCACAGCTCATGCAACATGACTGCCTCACTCGAACTCACGTCTATGTGCATCTGCTACTAGGTCAGGAGACGGGGTTGGAGGAACATGCGCTTTCATCCAGAATGCCTGTTCTTACCATGGTTATACAGGAGACAATCCACAAGCTTAGTCAGCATAATGGTCCCAATCTGCCCTTGCCACCCAGAGGATGAAGATTCTGTCTTTACATTCACTTTATTTTGGTTACAAGATTATTACATTTTAACATCTCCAGTTCCCTAGACCCAAAAATGTGGGATATCTGCTCCGTGGAAGAGTTTATTCAGCCCAAGCATTAAATATCCAGGAACTAAGAATGCTGCAGTTGTCTGTAGACACTTCTCACTCTCCACTAACTGCACATGGTTGGGTATGTCTGGCTGTATGCAAGGAATCAGTGGTGCTTGCATGGGCTGGCGGAGGCTTAATGGTGCAGTTACCACACAAATGTCTGTTATTTAATGATTAGCCCATCACAAGTTCTTAAAGCAGGGTTGTTCTTTAGGGCAAGTGTGGTCTAACAGCACTGATATGCAGCACAGCACAACTGCTACTCGTGAAAGCATTTTTCGGTATTTTTTTCCAGATCCCATTTCTTCACAGGACCTATCACTTATACTGAAATTAGATATTTCTGATACAGTTCTGGTGGATGAAGAGATTTAAAGTACTGGCTGTGCAAAGTTGATGATTATCCTCTCTCTCAACTACAGCATGCGAATCTTAGTATACTGGCAGGAGCAGCCTGGGTAACCATAACTATGTGAGAGATTTGCAATTTCATGTCCCTGCTCTAGCTACAAGTCAGAACCTCCCTCTGCCTAGGGACATGCCCAGATGTTATACTGTCCATCTTATTCAAGCAGCTCAGCAGATTAAAGGCAGGGAGGCTCGTGAAGCCATCTTGCCCTAAAATGACTGGCACAACTACAAGGCTGCAGCCTCTTTGGGCCGGAGACAGTCTTCTATCCAGAGCTAAACACTGGGCAAAACATAGAGCTGATGCCACTTTTATTTGGCTCCTTCTTTTGCCAGGCTTAGTCACAATACAACACAGAAATTTGGGAACTTACTCAATGTATTTCAAGGATACTTTCTGTGGCTGAGCACAAGCATAGATCCTCTCCTGTATGTGCAGAGCAGCCAGACGTAATGCCACACTGCATTTCATTTCCACAGCAAATCTTTCCTGAAGCACATCGCTGCAGCTCTGGAACAAACAGAGCTGAGTCAGCATGATGATGGGAGCTCAAGAAGTCAGGATAAGACCTCTGATATCACTACCATGTGTCAGATAAAGGGAACCACCCAGCTCATTTTAATCTCATTCTGTTAAAAAGCCAAGCATATAAGTTGATTCAAGAATTTAAGGCAAATCCAAATGCTCTGTTCATAATTGCTCTACATTTCACATTCATATAACTGAACTGGCCTGAAGTATGCTTTGGTTTAAGGCAGAAATGAGAACTGGGTGAGAAGAGATCCTGAAGCATGGAATGCCCCGATTTCACCTGCAGGTAGAGATATTCGAAGGCAATTGGGTCTTCCTGCAGGAGGTCTAAGGGATCCTTTGGGACAAAGCAAACTCTGAAGAGGCACCGGTAGTCGTGAGATTCTCTTTTTTGGACCACCTGCAACAGACAAACAGCATCATGCCACAACTACTGCTGTAGTCCCTCCCTCCATAAATGCACAGTAAGCCTCTGGCTTACATGAACTCACAGAAATCATTTAAAGCTACTGGCAAGTGGGATGGCTGCAGATTAGCCATTGTCCTTAGCAAATACAAGGAGACATTGCTAGTGTTTGTAATTTTATCTTTGATTCTTTTTCTGGTTTTTGCTTCTTTCTTTGGTAGCTTGGAAGTCCTTTGACAGCAAAACTTCATTAAATATCCACTGACCTCATATACTTGCAGTATAACCAGGACTGAGGCTTCAAGGCCATATGATAATGACAGAGGAAGGGGCAAGCTTCTCTGTTTTTAAGTTCAGTCATAAGATACAGTAGCCCTAAACAGACACTTGGATCATCATCATAATGTCAATACAACGTTAAGACCCCTGGGTTATACATTAGCATATTTTATTCTGGGCAAATCTCATACAGGCTCACCAGCTGAAACAAAGCAGAAATTCTCAGGTACCTGTGCTCAGTGGTTGGACAGTGTTAGCTACCGAACTTCTTTGCATCGCAGTGGATCACCAAACAACAAAGTCAACAGCGTGGAGATGAGACTCCCAAGTAGGCACCTTCTCACAATTTAAGATTAGCCCAGAATTACTAGCACAGCAACAGTTACTAACAGAGCTAACATCACGTTTGCAGGACACAAACTTTTGACTTGGAATTTAATCAAAGTGGCACCTGGCTGGGTTAACTCTCTGACTACCTAGGGAACTGTAAATAGCTGGGTACGCAACTATTCTAAGACTGTCTCAAATAGTCCTCTGTAGATGGGCCTGACAGGTGGCACGAAGCATGCTCATCCGCGATTGCTCTACACGGTCCAAGCAATACCAGCCCACGCGTATTGCTCTGTGGGCTCTCTAAACGGAGTGAGACGCTTCTGAAAGCGCCATTTCTCCAGGGTCCCTGGTTAATGCAGTGGTAGCACATGCAACAGGCAGAGAGAAGGGGACAGCACCTCTGGAGATGGAGCCAAGCTCACCCCCCGTCTTGTGACACCTGCAGAGCTGAGCTCTCTCTGCACCTTCCTGCCCACAATTCACCAGTGCTGGTGCCCCCCTCCAGCATGGCTGTGGGGGCATATGAGGGGCTCTCCTCACCTGCTCGATGAGCTCATCCTCATGCAGCAGGTGGATCTTTGCCACGTTGTACTGCTCCTCCAGAGCGAGGGCAAAGTGCGCGATGCTCCGGATGGAGAGCTTCTCCTTCAAAGTAAGAACAATGTCCTGGGAAGGGAAGACACGTAGATGGTCAAGCAGAATTTAGACACAGTTGCCGAGCACTGCTAGCACACTGCATGAATGTGGATGATTCTAGCCTGCTGCTGGCAGTTGTGTGGGACAGCACTGAAATGGCAGTGGCCAGACACAAAATTCTCTGCAGCCAAAAACATGCTTGGTGCTGCAACACAGAATGAAATTTTTAGTGCTGTTTCACAGGAAACCAGTGCCTATATGATGTACTGCCTTTCCCTCTTCACTGACAGCTTCTGAACACATGGACCTGGAAAAACCACAGAGGTCTCAAGGTTACAGAAAGCCTGCAAGTTCATCAGAAGTGGAGGTGCGGGAGATGGCAACCTCTTTGGGACACCAAGCACAAACTTGGCAGTTAGCGGCTGTGCCATTCCAGATGGATGTGTGAGCAACAAAAGAATAGGCCAGCCAGGCAGTCGGCAGGACAGTGGTCAGAGCCTCCCATGTCCACTGACGCGAGCCAGTTGGAAAGGAAGGGAGTCAAGGGAACTGCAGAGGAAGCACAGATGAAGGGAGGACAACACATTTCAGTAGATCAGGAGGAGAAGGTAGGGAAACTGCAGCTCGCTGTGGTAAGAGTGCAGTAAGATGCAAACTTCAAGGTGTAATAGGCATGTCCTGGGCTGCTTCATGCTGAAAGTTTTGGCTTTACAGTTTTTAGTCTGGTGGTGTTGAGCACCTTCTGTCACCCTTGATCCAAATGTTTGCTGTTAACCATTCTAGCTTTCTAGATCTCTACGATACTTTTTGAAGAAACTACAAAGAACTGGTGAAAAACACTTCTCCCCACCAATAAACAAGAATTTGAGAGCATAATTGTAAAAATCTTACCAAATTTGACTGAAACTGGTGTTTCACTTCTATGGAGAATTCTGTTGGAATACTAAGTGTCATGGAAATAACTAGGTTTATTTTTGGCAAACAGAAAACATTGCATAAGGCTTGACTGAGTACAAGTTGAAACAAAACTCCTTTGACTCACTCAAGCCTCTTAAGGTAAGCATAAATGTTTGACTTATCTCAGTTTTAAGCAAGGATCTCTCAAACAGCAGAAGAACTTTTGAAAACATGTAACTTTGGAAGCCTTTTACCCATTTGAGTGTTTCTGTGAGGATGTTGGCAAGGGTTGCACTCAACTCCAGTAGGGAAAAATTTGCTCCAAGTCAGAGGTCAGCAACTCCAGTCAAACATGAAGAGCTAATCCATCTTTTAGAAATTAATCCCTTGCAGAYGGGCATTCAAATCTGTCTTTACAACTCATGTCCCCTTTCCTTACTACCTCCTTGCTTTATTCCATTATTTTCTTTTTCTCTGCCCTGCAAGTCACAAGACTTGCAGAGACTTACTTGCATGAGAGACCACAACAGTTTTGTGAAGTTTGGATGAACTAGTCAATAAACTCCTCCTTTCTGAGGAAAGTTTTCAGTGCATTATGAATAAAATCTCCTTGCTTTTCCCCTTAATATTCTTTCAGCCTGATAACTCCAGAATGTCTGTCCATCATGCATCTTTTCCACAGTAACTGCACTGCTGCAGGACATCATATATCCTTTAAAGAAACTACGGCCTCCAATCACTGTGCACAGGCAAATCTTATTAACTCCAACATAAACACTGAGCAACTCTAAAGTTCAGGCTAGAAAAACTTAAGTTTGTAGGCCTACGTCTAAACACAGCAATTATGGGAAGTGCTAGATTAATGGCTCTAGAGAGCAGCACCTTGTATTTTGAAAAGAATGATGGTAACTTGTCTATAATACCTCCAAGCACAAGTGATCCTAGGGAGGTGGTGCTGCTTCTCCATCTCAACGGGTTAATCAGTTTTCATGTCTCCACAGGGGAACGTTTTCACCAGTGCAGAAATGAGGCTGGAACATGGACAGGCACTTTAAGTAACAATTGGCACAATTGTACTTGCTGAGTTCACATGATATCCAAACCTGGGCTCCATTGTCCAGTTCCCAAGCCAGGAGACTTGTTCTGCCTCTCAGGGATGCATATTGTCACCGATATATTAAACAACCTCCTCTGTATTCTGCCATGTGATTTCCACGGAAAGCAATGTTTGTGTGGACAGCTGCTGATTTGCCAGTCTCCCACCAACCTGTCCTCCTGCCCAACTTCAATCACACTTCACAAAGCTGTAGTGGTCTCACAGGCAGCTCCCTGCAAGTTCTGTGAAAACCGGTTGCTGAGAAGAAAACAGAGGTGAACCAAAGAAACACCTCCTCTGCAGGAAGGGCATGGAAAATCCAGCATGCTCAGCATCAGCCGGCAATCCTTTTCCTACTAGCTGGCCAATATGACCAAGAGGTTGCAAGTTCCACTGCATGCATCTTTGCTACTGGATTCATGCACCTTTGCTACTGGATTGATTTCAGGTGGTGGGAACAAAGACAGACAACCAAGCATTGTTACCTTCACAGTAGTGCTCTTCTCAAACCTGAAAGCCTTTGTCTGTCCGTTTTCCAAGTATACCTTGAGAACGTTGGGCATACAAAGAAGAGAATTCCCCTGCAGAACAAAAACAGCAGCACTAATCCTTGGACATTAAGCCTCCAGGCACCAGGCTGCTCTGCCTGACACAGCACATCCTGGTATAAATGAAAATCTTCCTCTGCTTTTGCAATCTTCTTCTGTGGCACCAAGCTTTATTCCCTGACTATGCTTCTGGCACAGAACAAGAGAAAGGGAGCATAACAAATGCCTTTACCATAAAACTCCAGCCAATGCAATAGCTGCATATGGCCCAGATTATGGCCACTGTTCAGTTCCCACATGGCATAGGAAGATCTGGCAGATACTGAAAGCTGAGAGCCATCCTCCCTGCTTGTTACCAGAAAAGCAGCGATGTCTGCCGGAAAAGACATCTTCCCATTACCGGGCACCATTAACACCGGGCAGCATTCAACACCCACATTGATGCTTTCCCACTGGCAGCCGCCGTGACTTCAACTCAAGAGCTACCCAAACCCTCCATGCTACCATGAACAGATCTTGCACACCACAGGAAGGCTGTAGGATTCAGCTAAACATGCAGTGGTACTTTTATTGAGCATTCCCCTAAGATTTGTGACTCTGTGGCTTCTCAAACAGGAGATGATGTCACCAGAGTTTCTTGAGATGGGTCTCAAATGCATTAACAAGGCAATGACTCCCATAGCAAAAGCACCTCCATTGGGTGCTCTGAGAAGGGTCTGGGAACTTGGCCTCGGTCTTTCTGGGGCTGTCTAGAGCTGCACCTTTCAGCCTTCCACCTTATTCCTTTAGTAGAGCTCATTTGCACTTTCCTTCTTGTTTTCAGCCTTATTCTTCTTGTTCAGTGCTATGAAGGTTTACTCCTCTACCCTTGGACTTCCCATTCAGCATATCTTTCTTATGTTCTTGGACTAGCACGTTCCTCCAATCTTAAAGACTTCATCTACTTGTCACGGCAGTCTCAAGGTTGAGAACGGCATTTCTAAGATGATCACTCCTGTGTTTCATTTGCTGTGCAACACCTTATAAATCTCACAACCTTGGCCCCTCTTGATAGAGAGCCCATACACCCTGGAAGTACTACCAGAACAAACATAAAACACTTCTCAATCTTGTTCCTTGCTCCTCCCCTCCCTGTTTGGTGGGGTTCAACCTGCCTACAGTCATCACTGAGAAAAAAAGAGTGAACGTTGCCACTATTCCTGAGCCCAAGCTCTAACTCCTTCGTGCTAAGTAGCACGAACACATCACATCTTTGACAGGCTTTGGGTCTGTCCTGGTTTTGGCTGGGATAGAATTAATTTTCTTTCTAGTAGTTGGTATAGTGCTATGTTTTGGATTTAGTATAAGAAGAACGTTGATAATACACTAATGTTTTTAGTTGTTGCTAGGTAGTCTACGTCCCAAGGACTTTCCAGCTCACATGCTCTGTGAGGTGCACAAGAAGCTGGGAGGGAGCATAGCCGGGACAGCTAGGCCAGCTGGCCAATGGGGTATTCCATACCATRTGATGTYAYGCTCAGCATATAAGGCTGGGGGAAGAAAAAGGAAGGGGGGACGTTCGGGGTGATGGTGCTTGTCTTCCCAAGTAACCGTTACGCGTGATGGAGCCCTGCTGTCCTGGAGATGGCTCAACACCTGCCTGCCCATGGGAAGTAGTGAAGGAATTCCTTGTTTTGCTTTGCTTGCGTGCGCGGCTTTTGCTTTCCCTATTAAAGTGTCTTTATCTCAACCCACGAGTTTTCTCACTTTTACCCTTCCGATTCTCTCCCCCGTCCCATCTGGGGGAGAGTGAGCGAGCGGCTGGGGGGGGCTTAGTTGCCGGCTGGGGTTAAACCACGACAGTGTCCTTCATCAATTTCAGAAAAGTGATGTGGGTTTATACCAACTGCGCATTTTCTCTGGTAGCTCCCGCAGCCACAGGTTATCATATGAATGGGGCCTTGTACAGCCAGCACACAGCAGAACTTGAAATCTATAAACTCATACACAAGTTAGGTATGACCACTCTCCTGGTCAGATCCAATTAACTGGCCAGAACACCCAGATGGAATTTCTCTCCTTTTGTAGAGGCTCTAACAGACTACTATGAATTAATTGTGAAAGCTTCTGCTATGGCTTAAGCAGCTGTACCCCTCCTGTTTTGCCTGGTGCAAGGTTGATTTAGTCCATGTTACAGCTAGGCCCACAGCTCCTAATAATACACTGACTGATGATGACCTGAGGATCCTGAGGGACCTGTCTCTTGCATATCATTCAGTTATATGGGAATACATAATAAGTTTGCAACAGAAAATGGAGGCTGGATAGCATTGGGGCTTATTAACAATTTATGTTCCCAAACTGGAGTTTCAGGTTTCAACCGCAGAAGGCAGCCTCTGGGTTCCTTTCAGTTGCCAGAAAGATCATTTAGCAGTGCTCCATTAACATGACAAGAGTAGTATATTTACTGAAACAGGAGGCTTTGCAGTTTTTCAGGGCCATAATACCCATTTTGGCTGTCTTAATACATTAGTCCGCTGAAAGGAGAGCAGTTCTAAAACACTCAAGCAGAGTAGCTGCTGTCTATGGTGAATAGTGCTCTTCCAGAAAGAAGTCATAAATGTGCAAAAAATTTATATGCTCTTCCTTTGTGCTAATACTTTACTGTTCAAAACAGGGTCCATATCCAACTGGTGAAAAGGGAAGCTAACACCAGTGGGACCCCAAGACCCAAATGAACTTCTCTTACCTTTATGCTCTCATTAAATGAATGGCAAACTACATATTAATTGTGTTCCTCCTCTGCACTTGCAAAGGTATGATTAACTTAGCTCAGCAGAATATTGATAGAAGCTTTTGAGTACAGTGTCCGCTCCAGAAGTGCCTTCTTTGGACCTCTCAAGACCTACCTTGCAATCAGTAAGTGAATGGTACAGATCTGAGACCTCCATGTGCTGCAACACCAGTGCCCAACCTCTGGTTGAAACAGCTCCATGGAAGCTCCCAAGCAGATACTAGTGTGAACCTCCAGCTATAAGAAAAAGCAGAGACTGCTGGTATTTTCAGGTCTGGCTGTATCCCACAACCAGCCTTGCTCAAGGCCTCTCAGTCATCTCTGCCTGGGACCACTTCCAGAGCACATCCTCCTCTTCCCTATTCCCTGCCTTGTGAGCTCTGTGGCCTGTATGTCACGTCTCCCAACCACAGGAGGGGTCCAGTATCTGGCTTCTATGTCAGGAAGGGTGGCCCAGCTGCCATAATGCTCAGGCAGGATCCCAGACAGACCTGTCATTAAAATCTGAGGGATGTGAACACAGCCCTTGGTAGAGCAGAGACGAGCCTTGCAGCAGGTCCAGCACATCTGGCAACAACTTGGCAGGAAGAAACGGATCCCAGAGTCTAGAGAAACTTACTGGCAAATGTGTCAGGAGTCACACCTGACCCTCTCCTGCTCTGGAGAGCAGGCCAGAGAAGGAGAAGAAGTCCTGACATGCCTGGAGCCAGGCACAGGTACCAAAGCATTCGCACTGTGCCTGTCTAATAGGCTGGCGACATCCATGGAATCTCTGGCTGCACCTCGGCCCTTGTGCAGGAGAAGAAGACGAAACACCTGCCATAAGGAAGGCTCTGCCTGAGCTGAGTCAGGAGAGCTCCCTACCACCAGAGATGGGAAACAAGAGACAGCCTAGAAGAGAAGAAGAAAAGGGCCTAGTGGCTGGTTCATCATCACTGCAAAGTGCAAAGAAGCAAGATTTGGTCAGACCTGAACAACTGAACAGCCCTAATGAGTAGGGGACAGGACTGGGGGATTTTGACCACTGAAATTTTTCATTCCAAAGGGAAAAAGGAAAACTCAACACAGTTAAAGACTCCCAACTGACCCCAGTCCATCCTAACCACATTGATCTTAGTAAGTTACACAGAAAGAAAAAGGAAACATTTAAGAGCTGTTCTTACTTCAGGGAAGCTACAAGCGTTCTCACTGCTTGTCCTTTTCTACTACAGGCAGACCCATATCTACCCAACTCATTTGTTATCAGTGCTAGAAAGCCTGTGATAAATTTGCAGCATTCCTCCAGTGAGCTGTGATCTTGTTTCACATAAGAACAGATTGCCTCAGCTTACAGACGGTCTACTATGGAGGCAGCTGTGAATACTCTGGGGAAACCCTCTGCAAGGATATGAAACACAACAAGCTGTCACCCTATCAGCTAGAGAACATACGTCAAATTTAACAGCAAAGCAAAGTCACCAGTACCAAACTCTTTGAACACTATGCTACCTGAACACTGCTGAAGGCCCAGAAGAGATACCCCAGCTACTTTGGCAGCAAATAAACCGGCATGCACAGCAGGATTAACCTCTCATCTTTAGGGTTAGCATTTGTCACGCCCAAACTTCAGTCTAGGTTTACTAGGGAGAGATTAGCACCTCAGGAGATGACTACTACATCCCACAGCAGTGTAATGGTTGTTTAAAGTTTACCTGATGGTAAAAGGACAAAAGTAGTACGTGCAGGTATTTTTCATTAGTCTAAGTAAGCAAATCAAAGATGAAACCCTTTGGCAATGCCAGTGCTTCCCCCTGATCACCAGTGAGCCCGGGAAACAAGTTGGGACCAGATGTCTGGATGCATAGCCAGGGCAGACTGGCACAGTGAGGGTGCAGCCACTCCGTAGGTCCTGGCCACGTTAACCCAGCCCAGCATCTGTCTGCAGGAGCGACCCATTTCTTCCCAGCACGCAGTGCCCACGGCGCCCAGCTGCAGCCACGTCCCACTGACCTGTGTGTGTCCATTCACCAGCACTTCCTCTGCGAACCGTACTTTCACGGGGTTTGTTTTTAGCCTTGCCCTCTTCTCTGCAGTAAGAAACGATGACTTAGGCCCGCCCTGAAAAAATAACAGCACTCGGTTGGCAGCTCGGTTTGTTGCAGTTAGGTACGAGAGGCAGAGGCCCACAGTACAGGCAGGGGTGCGATCACAGCCCACGCTGAAGCTGCTCACACCACGCTGCCTCGCGCTTACAGGTACAGGTGTCATTAGGAGTCTCTCAGCCTCCAGGCTTGCTAAAGGCCTTTTTGACCTATCTGGATGGTTGCTGCCTTCTGAACCCAAACCCAGCTACCCAACAAGTGGACACATGCAACACATGCTGCACACACTCCTCATTTCACTGTATGTTAACCAGTTACTGTGCTTGGGCATCTCCCCAACTCCTGCGATGAAGCAGATCCTGCAGAACGAGTGTTAATCTACCAGCAGCTGGCTTGCAGTGGGGCTACACAGTACCATAAACCAACACATGCAGACTGCATTGCAGTGACAGACAAAACCCCCTGTCAGTGTATCACAAGAACACAGCCACGTATGCAGCACTTCCCAGCTCAGCTGGGGTTTCTAGAGTATACTTTCATACTGCAGATGTTTAAGAAAACTGCGCAAGGCTAAAGACTTCATTGCACTGTTGTCACATAACCATGCTTTCACCGTGACAGGGGACTACCAAGCTCACAAGACACCACAGGAGCCTAGGAACCACTGAGTTCTTGTGCCCAAATGTCCTGCTCTTGCAAAGCACGATATTCACTATGAAGAACAGAGGCAGTGTCCCTCAGTATCCTCCCAGATAATTTTGAGGTAGAGCAATTCCTGCACTCTTGCCAGAGGCGCAGGAGCCTCCCAACCTGCCACAGCCCCATCTTGCCTGAAGGCCATTTGGCAAGGACGGAGGAARGGAGGCAGGCAGAAGTCTCTGCGCCCGGCCAGCAAGCCCTTGCAGAGTCTGCCGGGCTGTACGGAGCATCACGCCCCGCAGCTGCCCAGAGGAGGGCCAAGGCCTCCCACATCCCTTCTAGTGTGGCCAGAGCAGCCCCAGCAGAGGGTCTGGTATCTGTTGATGGGAGGCGTTACCTCTCAGCTCTAAGCACAGCTGCCTTCAGAGTGGGGCAAGAGCCAACCCCAAACCCAAGATCAGCCTTGGCTCTATTTGGAGGTGTCCTTAAAGTGACCTGCAAAGGAAAAAACAAAAATGGGTTCGTGCCCCATTTGCTTCTCGACAATGGATGAAGGCCTGTGAAGGGTGTTCCAAACACTGTGAAGGGTTTTCCAAATCCTTTTTTCTCTGAAAAGCCATTGCATTTTCCCCCTTTTGGCAGGCATTCAGGTCTTGCATAACTAAATCTCATTTTTTCCTTGATCTCCAGAGCCAGACTGAGCACTGGCAAGACTGACAGCCAGCGTACTAGGCAAGGAAGATCAGATTAACAAAAGAGGAATGCCGCTGTTCAGTGGGTTTGCTTACAGTTTTTCTGGTTACTTTGGCTTTGTGCACATCCATTGAATGCCAACACCTGGGAAACTTTAGGCAGGAAAAATATATTTAAGAGATTTTCTCTTTTATGTACCTTTATTGAATGGCCAAGAAACCTCATGACCTTAAGCCTGAGAGCTCCAGTAACTCTTCTGAAGGAATCATCATTCTTGTTTCTAAGAATAAATCAAAATTAAAAAACTTCCAAACAAATGAAAAACACTCCCAAAATGCTTTCCGGGGCGGGGCAGGGGGGAAATCCCCCTCAGGCCACTTTCATACATCACAAGAAGCCAAAAAGCACACAAACCCAATTTTGTCCTTGCTTTGCAGCTCAGCTTTTACACACACATTGAAAACCACGTGGATAAACACATCACGTCGGCAGTACACGCCTTCTGGACAATTTCGTGCCACAGGAATGGGCAATCAGCACCAAAGTTTTGTAGTAAAACTTTGCGTCTACTCCCAAAGTATGATCCAGCCTTTAACCAGACGGAGCCTGGAGAGAAAGGGATAAATTTTTCCAGCGCTCAAAAAGGAAAACCTCAGGAGCTTCCAAGGAGCACCTGGGGCGGATGCTGGGCCTGCAGCCTCGGCACCCGCCTTTCGTGTCCAGGGGGTCCCCACGGCCCAGACAGCCCCGGCACGTGGGGAGCACTCCAGGCTGCTCTTGGCGGGCTGGCCGCAGCTTGCTGAGGAGACCTGCCTGCATCGCGGTCGTGGCGGCCTCCTGGCCCCTGCAGAGCCCGCTGGGCCCTCACCGCTCCTGACGGAGCCTCCGGCTCCAGGGAGCACGGGCTCAAACCGCCCAGCGAGCCTCTCCGTGTGACAGGCTCTGCCAGCCGCCCCGGCCTGGCGCCCAGGGGAGCTGCGAGGAGTTGCCACTGATTCTCCCCAAAACCTCTTCCCAGGGTGTGTGTGAAAGCAGAGGGCCCTCGCAGCTCCCTCACGGCTTCGGCCGGGCCCTCGTGTCCTGCGTGCCAGCCCAGCTGCCCCACCTTCCCTGCAGGCCACACTGCCGGTCACGGCCACCTGGGCAGTGCTGCTGGGAGTGCTGAGAGTGCTGAAGAAAGGCCATTTACCGACGTGCAGCGCAGGACGGTTAGGAGGAGCTCGTCACCGGCCTCCCTGTAACAGAGACAGGCAGTCAGGAGGGTCCGCAGCCGCCTGCGCCTTCCTCCCCGGTGTCACGGCGCCAGCGAGGCCTTTGGCCCCTCTGCCCCTCCCCCGCAAGGGAAGGCTCTCAGCTGCGGCCCACCGAGCACGCCGCGGCACAGGAGAGGGGGGAAGCCCTCTCTCCTGGGCTGCTGTGCCCTTCAGCCACAGGGCAGACTCGTCCCTGTGGGGCAGGACCCCCCCGCCAGCGCAGCACCCTGGGAGGCGGTGAGGTCCTCCTCCGCGGGGGGCCGGGGGGGAGGCAGCCCCGCACAGCCGCGCGCCTTTGCAACCCTTGGTGAGAGCCGGTCCCCTCTGCCACCTCTCAGCCCTCTGCCACCTCATCCCCGCCGGGCCATGCGGGACCACACCTGATGATGTCAGCCGCCCGTTCGACAGACACTTCGTCCACCGCGGTGGAGTTTATCAGGAGGAGCTGGTCGCCCGGCTGCAGCTTCCCTTCGGCGGTGCTCCCTGCAGGCGACCAGCACACCGTTAGTCAGGACAGTGCCACACCGGCGGACCTCCTCCCGCCGGGGATGCTCACTGCAAGCTCCTCTTCCCACCCGACACCCGCTTGCCTCAGCAACTGCCTCTGGATGGCAAAATAAAAAGGGGACAAAGCACGTTGGGCCCTGATGCCAGCTGGTATACCACTGCCCGTGTCCATGCCGCCTTGCCCGGGCTGTCCTCTGGCCCCACAAGCTGCCCCTGCACCACAGAAACTCGCTCTTGCACGTGCCTTTTCCCTTGTCACAGCCCACCACGCAGTCCTCAGACGCTGCCTGCCCAGGGCGCAGCAGGAGGGCTCGCAGGCTCTCGGGGAACAGCACTGCCTTGCCCTTCACCTGCCTGCAAGCCCTGGGCCGCTGCCGCAGCACAGCACTCCCTCTCCGCGGGGTCTACACCCTGGCCGGACCCCGCCGGTCACATCCCGGCGGCTGATCACGTAGGGCGCACAGGCCAGGGCTCGGCACTCCTGGCATGCCGCCATCCAGACCAAGGTGCTGCAGCGGTCCCTGGGAGATGCGGGCTGGATTCCCAGCACGGTGACTCCCCCCTGCGACTCGGGAGAACACGGAGGAGGTCTCTTTGACCACGCTGTCTGCTGGGAGGACCCAGAATAAGAGAAAAAGATGGTTTCTGAGCTTTGTTTTCCAGGAGAGTAGCAGCTGCAGAATCCACGGGGCTAAGGAGCAGGTGAACCTCTGGTATGAGAAGGAGGAGCGTGCACGCAGCCCCCAGCTCCACCACGGCCAGCCTGCTGGCTGAGGCACACCTGAATTTCTCTGCCAGATAGGTTTGCCCACGAACCCACGTAGCACCTGCCCCCTGTCCCTCAGGGAGATCCCCGTGTCAGGTAGTGTACTTGAAAGGCAAAACACAAAGACAAGCATTTGGAATTAAACACAGGTCTTTTAGCCATGGGCTCCCACACCAAAAGACAGGACTTAAAAGGACAGGTCTCTTTGTGCCTCAGTTTTAATAAAATGTTGATTCTTTCTGATTAGGAAAAAAGAAAAGCGTAACAGAAAACCTTCTTCCCCACTTCTTAGACCCCAAGACTCTCAGCTAAGTTAGCCACTTTTCACATGGGAAGGGGCATAAAGAGAAAATTTCACCCAAAAGCACTGTCAAAGGGCAGAGACCATACTGTAGTGCCTTTATGCTAAACATTCTACAAGCACAAGCACTTGGACAGTCCATTCCCCCAAGCAGATGGGGGATGCCACAGTCCAGAGATAGAGTCCAGGCCAGGTCTCCAGCCACCCTCCCCACAACACCTACCTGCCCGTCTCGGGCATAGTCACACTCACGCCGACAGGTAAAAAGCAGGCATTTTTGTGTAACCATTAAAAAAATAAAAGGTAAATAAAAAACAGATTCACAGTTCTTGATTCAAAACCCCCAAGCCACCTTAAAAGCAGAGTTATACCCCTCCCTTTTATAACTGGAAGAGTTGATCTGCTTGACTTAAGCAGAATTTCACCTGGGCTGCCTGTAACTAGCAGTGATCCTCTCTGCGTTACAGGGCTGTAAGCCCAGAGACCATTTTCAACAACAGATCACTGGGGCCACTGCAGAATAAGAACTCTAAGATTAGATGAAATTCTTTCTTTGCATTTCAGATAAAACACCAGAAAGAACTTTGCTTTGAAGAAGCTCTTTGCATCCCTGAAGGTCAGCTGTACCCAAGCGCAGGCAAAGGATTAGCAGTGAAGCTGCCATTGGCTTAGATTTCTTCTATGCCATCAGAATCAGGTAGACGTTCAGGCACTCTGCACGCCACAGGCACACAGGCTTTTGCCCTCAGTATTCAAGGATCACATGCCAACCAGAGGTACCTGAGAAACTCATAAATACCCGGCAGGAGTTTATCACTAAGGCCATCTGGGACAGTTCAGGCTTCTCACACCTGTGACTGTAGGGAGAAGGAAGTGGTGCTTACCTGCAGTGACAGATGCAATCGTAAGAGGAAGGTTTGGACAAATCTCAAAGCCGTAGTGATGGAGGACCAAATCTTTGTATACTGTGACAGTAAGTTTGACACGGCTGGCAGGCTGGCCACTGCCATCACTGGTGCTGTCTGTCACAGACACTCTGCCCCTGCGAGACAAGAAGCTGGTGATTAATTAAGATATAGTCAGAAGGTACTTTATCAAAGGGGCGTAGATCCACACACATACACTCACACTTTCAGTGGGCTGCACCAGTACACAGAGAGGTCAGCACCTCTCTGGGTACCCACAGGTGGCTCTGCACTGTGCAGGCCAGCAGTGATCCCCCAGGCTCCGCGTAAAGCTGAAGACATCAGACCAGTGGCACCAGCTGGTGCAACCACAACTCTTTCAGCCCAGCCCAGTGGTCACATGGAGGGAGAACTCCAGGTGTGCTCCACAGCAAGCCCTGACCTCCACAGATCACAGCAACACCTCTACCCAGCAAGGCAGTGAGAGAATTTACAGCTCTCTGCTTCTGCCAGGATCCAGTCCAGCTTAATTCACAGACCTTAGGAAAGTAAAGCAGCTGTGGGCCAGGATCCTTTGTAAATGCAACTCAGTCTTGCCCTAAAAACATGGGCTAATGGCAAGATGCAAAGAGAATTACAACCCCATCTTCAAGAAAAGCACATTTCTCATTGAGCAGTATTTCTGCAGATGTGGCTCACAAAACCAGAATGGGTGAAAGCAGGAACATCTGTCCCTGGAAACCAAAAGGGATGCTTAAAACCACTGTTTTTCCTAGGGACTACTGTATGCATATTTCCCAAGAACAACTGAAACAATGAGTAAGATCTGCAACCTGTGACTGCCCCTGTTTGTCGGGAACAAGCTTGTGCTGTCTCTCATCAAAGGTGATCAACAGATATTCCTTTCACAAAAAACATGTTTACCTGGATGCACCATCCCGAGAGCGATGAAGCCATTTTGCTACCATTTGCTCTATTCTACATGCTTTGCGTGTGTGGATTAAGTTAGTCTCCAAATCTTCCATTTACCTGAAAGGGACAGAAATCATAGGAAAACAGTATGATAAAAGAATGAGGATATCTTCTAGACACTGTTCAGAGTTACCAGCACCGATTCACAACTCTCTTGTAATAAAGAGATTCGTTGGCACCTTGGGAAGACCACGTGCTTTAACAGAGGATGTTAACATCTGTAACACTTACTATGTTAAAACATCCAGTCTCCCCTGCCTGGTGCTTTTGGTTAGTCCATATTGGCAGTCATAGTGCATTAGCTTCTCATGGCAGAGAATGACCCAGTAACCTCTGTAGTCCTTTTTCATGGTTTCTGGATCCAGTAATCCGTTTTCTCAACAAGAGAAAGCTGCTGTACCTAGTCATAGGAAAGCCCTTCTCTATTTTAGTCTGGGACCTCTGAATGATAAGTTTGGTAACACCCACCCGTACATGGATCCAAACTAGATATGCTTCTTCCACTGACCATCATTTCAGAGACAAGTACACAGCCTTCAGCCTCAGTAGGCCAAACACTTCAGAGCACGACAGTGAGTTTTACAGCCAAGTCCTGGCTGCCTTGGGGAGGCAGAGAGCTGGTGCACTCCCTCCCTGTAACAGATTTCCTCTCGGATTAATACAGCCACAGAAATTCTACAGAGAGTAGTAATGAAGCGAGAAACTGAGTGGCCAGCGCAAGCTGCTGCACACTGCTGTTTGCACTAGCAGAAGCAGTCTCTAAACCAAGGTAATAAGCTCAAATTTGTCTCTGATAAAACTGGTCCAGTGTACTGGCGTTTACTAGTCCTGGAGCTCTGCGAACATAGGTGGTTCCAGAAATCAGTAAAGTGAGTGGCTCATCCTGGATCTTCCAATTAAAAGCTCTAGTTCAACAATATGAAAATGGTAACTTATCCAACCTGCTCCTTGTGCATATACCCTCTGCTGTTGATAGGATGCTTTTCCTACTGAACTGAAGAACTGTGGCATTAGAAGGGCTTGGCTCAGATCTGGTTAATTCATTGTGACTTTAATTGCTCCTAAAAATGTCCCTTCTTTTGACGATGCAAAGGCTAGGTCAGCTTCTAGACCCCACAATGAACCTGCCAGTCCACAATTCCTCTATCAAATAATTTGCCACTTTAACATTGTGCCTTCAAAGATACAGAAAGCCTGTAGCCACATATCATTTCCATTACTCATTCAAACACTGGAAAGAACTGTGGGCTGCAGGTGAACCAAATGCAAAATGAAAAAGAAAATATGTCTGCATCTATAAGAAGTCATAAAGAATATCAACTCTTTGCATTTCAATTGTATTTCAGCAAGGAAACAGAATTATTATAGCCACCTTTCACACTGTGTCTTCTGATCAGCTTGCAAGATCTGTATGTCCTGAGGTCATCTCTCGTGTCTTCTGCTCAGAGCATAAGTTCTGCGCATCGGGGACATTGTCTATTATGCTGGGACAGTGCACGGGACAGTGGGCTGCTGGTCCATAGCAGGAGCTCTGTTGTAGCAGAAGCATTAATAAGTTAACTTCAGAATAACAAGATATAAAAGAGATGGTTGGAAGCTGACAGAAATGAGGCATGAAACATTTTGTCTCACACAAACTGGGCCTCTTCCCCTCAGCACCCTCCCAACTCACAACACTCCCCTTAACTCATCTTTTCTAACAAGGATGAGAGGACAGGACCAACATTTGTCGATGCCTCTTTCCTCGCAGGAAGCCATTCTGGCCCATTTCACTACCTCCCTGTGTAGCAACGGACAGACAAGACGGCCATAAAATTCAACCCCTCAGGACTTTTTTCACTGAGCGTTCTCTGGGCTGCTCTTTCTTAAGTAACACAATTCAGAACTGCTCCTTCAGCCACAATGCTCCTGTATCTGCCTCTGAGCAGCATCTCTGAACCAAAATCGAGTACCCTTGCAAACAACCGGTGTTTTCGGAAGGGAACTAGAGCTTGTAGGATGGGAAATCCCCTCCCTTTCCAGAGGGTGACTGGGAAGTAACCACAGAACAAGCAGAAGCATAGCAGTTCTCCAGTCTCAAAGGCACACATAGGACATGTCAAACCGAGGCCTGAGCAGTCATTATCCATGCTTAGCATGTTCCCTTTCAGCCTCAGTATATCACTGTTTCTGACAGTCAGCTCTGTAGACGCTGTAACACTCGTGCAACAGTGTGGCTGCAACCACCTTCTGACTTTGACTTAATCTCTCTTCTCAGTAGCATAAACTGCTTTGGCTTTCCTACATCCCTTCAAATGCTCTAACATTCCCCTCTGAGACACGGGGAAAGTCCTGCTTGCAGCTGGTCCTTCCTCCCAAGGGGCTCTCTGTTCGGATGCCTACAACTCACCGCTTCAGCTACTGATGCACTGAGATCAGCTGTTTTCTGGTGCTTTCTCATTACCTCCATGTGCAGCTCCACCCTCTACCCCTGTCCCATATCTTTTACTTTTTCTGCAGAAAGGACAGCCTTTCCTTTCTATGCTTCTGCTGTGCCTCACAAAACAGAATTTCTGGAGAAAGTCTCTTAAACTGCAGGACGAGGAGGAAAAGCTTGAAGAACAAACATAAATGCTTAAAAAACCCAGATGGAATACTAAAAGAGGAAAAAACCCACAGTRTCCTTTCAGTAAACCAGCATGTTTGAGCCAAACTATAGGCGCCTTAGAGGAGGCAGTTTTGGCAGATATTTCCCTATAATAGTGCAAAACACAAGGTAGCAGCCTTCTTTCTCACGGTGTCCCCAGGGCACACAGGCACCTGCACATGTGCTGAGTGGGACAGGATTACCCAGCCTTTTGCACAGACCCATCACGCACGTGGCAAGTTGGCACCTCCTCCTTGCTTCAAAGATGTCCTACAAAAGCTCTGACCTGAGTCCTTCTCCCACCTGCCCTTTTGTAACTATTTTTGAGCCAAGCCCTTGAGCATGTCACTAAGCAGCTTGAGTGGGCTAGGATCCTAAGACACAAAGATCTTTAAACTCTGTCAGAGGAAACTAAGACTGGCCAGGTATTTGCAAGACACCCATTGCTCGGTGTCTCAGAGGAAAGCTGGGTGGGTGATGCTGGCTCTTCAGGAGCAACACAGCCTTGAAGATCAGGGTCTTGGCAAACCTCAGAGCGTGCAGCCACAGGGCAGTACAACAGACATCAGTGTCAAGAATTGCATTGTCTCCTGCATGGAGGAATAGAGGATACAAGAACTGCCAGCCTTCACTGTCTGTACCTCATGCACCCCTGCCACAGCAGCGAGAATACTGCTTCCCCACCAACCTCCTTTTTCACAGCCCCCCTTTCAGCCACTGCAGCAGCACAGCAGGTTCATGTATTCCACCCCTGCTGCAAACAAGGACAACACGGATCTGATCTCACATCACTGGGTTCTTGCCCGCTCCAAAGTGGAGCAGAAAGCTGGTGGCAGCCCGCTGTATGAGGAGAGGAAGCTGTGAAGAAATGTGTGTTGACTGTGCAATCACGCAGAAAGCATGGAATCGAGGAGTATTCAGCCAGCTAGCCCAGATTTGACTGGCAGGAAAAAAAAAACAAACCAACTTTCAAGAATACTAAAATTTTTCTCATGTCCTTACATGGCAAGTATCCATCAAACTGAAATTTTCTGATGGACAAAAGTTTTACCGGCGTTTTTGAAATTACATCTTTGTTTTAAAGTATCCACTACCATCAAAATGTAGCAGCAGGAAGAGTAGACGGAATCAGCAGGTCTCCTCCACTCACTGATGGCAGAGAACTGCATTAACAGAAATAGTTGCAATAAGCTGTCATAAAACAGCTTATGGATGTGGTCCACCCATACCTTCACTCATTTGGGCTTTTGGAAGCATCTTTCTAAGTACTTCTTGTAATGGATGCCAGTCAGTAGTGTGCAATCTCAAGGAAGGCAATAATAAAATCCAAATAGTGTATAATGTGCCCTGTCCTCCCCCAGCCCCCAAACCACAATGCAATAACGGGTACTGACGAAGCTGTGACACTTCAGTGCTCCTCTGGGTGAACAGAGGTCTGCTGCTCGTGGCTCACTTGCTCACTGCCCACGCAGCAAGCCTTCACGTACGGACCATTGTGCATGCGGCAAGCAGCCCTGCAAGGCTAAGAAGGGTATAACTGTTTGTGGGAACACAATCCTTGCTCTTCTGCTGCAATTTTTTCCCCACCGGTGCCTTGCAAGAGCACACATTGCTGAGACAGCACCAAGCCAATATCCAGACTCCCTTAGAGTAACCAGCAGAGAGAACAAGGATAACCTAGGATAAATGACCTCTGGCTCTCTTCAGCATATTCAGCGCCGTGGCTTTTCTTATACAGCTTTTTGATTCTGCCAGAGATGTCAGGCAGGCCACCTGAGAGCAACCAGACCAACAGGCAGCCTGGGGGGAAGCAGACAGGGGGAGATCATGGCCAGGTCTGATTCCAGCCGTCTGTGCTCTGAGAGCTGGGACACAGTGAGAAAGATGACCCATCTTCTGCCTTCTCCCACAGACATTGTCAGAGGTGGTCAAGCCAGCTGAGGAAAATTCCTTTCTTCTGCTTTTAAGGGCTCCCTTGCTCCTGCACCTCCCTGCAAAGCTCCCAAAACCTCCTGTGGAAGTTAGTGACTCACTGGATTCGGCAGGGCAGGGCAGGACACCCAGCTGTGGGCAACACAGAAGGTGCACGTACAAGATCTTTCTGCAATGCTCCATCTTCACATCAGCACTAACAACTCATTACAGCCTGGCCACCTTCATACTGATGTTCCCAGAGCCCCTGCACTAGAGTCATACCGATGGCTGGGAGTTTCAGATTCAGTTTGATTTTTATCATGAGAGTGAAGTATCTCACCTTTACCGTGGCAACAAAAACACCCTTGATCACCCTTCATACAAGATCCCAGGTGCATCCTCATGAGGCAAATGGAGAGGAATTCAAGTGTTTTGTTTGTTTTAAATTTCCTGAAGTTTGGGGCCTGATTTGTTCTAAATACTGGGAATCAGCAGCTATGACACAAATATTATTGTGAGAATACTTAACTAGATATAAGGAAGAAATTTTTTACACTGAGGGTGGTGAAACCCTGGCACAGGTTGCCCAGAGAGGTTGTAGATGCCCCATCCCTGGAACCATTCAAGTTCAGGTTGGACGGGGGTCTGAGCAACCTGATCTAGTCAAAAATGTTCCTGCTCATTGCAGGGGAGTTGGACTAGATGACCTTTAAATATCCCTTCCAACCCAAACCATTCTGTGATTCCATGATTTTACCTCCTGTGTAGCTGGTGACACATCCTCACACTGTGCAGTTCAGAGACGAAGTGGTGCTGGTCTCTGCCCAGGCTACCCCAACTCATCAGGCATGGTCTTGCCTGGAGACCAGTTATCTGCTACGTGCTGCCCTCACAAGCTCTGAAAAGCAGAAACTGCAGCAGCAGGGTGTCCTCTTGCACCATGTGGCCGATCTTGATTTGGAGAACAGCACAGAGAAGCCCTTCAGCTCATGCTCTGCTGCCACCGTCTTTTCCACCTGCTTCCAGAGACCACAGGGACAGCAAAAGAAAGGTTCAGCCCAGGTTCTTGTTGAAGTCCTCCCCAGCCAATGAACACCCCTGATTCTGGAGAAAGCCTGGGCTCCTGTGGGACGAGAGACTCGTCTGTGGCCCCTCAGCCAAGGAAGGAGTCTTAACCTTCAACAGCAGAATCGGGTGTGGAGCTGCTTGGGTCAGGCAGATGCAGATTGCGGAGAACAGGCAGGTTCTCACATAGCCAAACACATCTCTGCTGAGTGGCCAGGGGATCTGGGTCATATAATGGGTCAACTACAGAGTAGGGAGGTATCGATACAACTGGTGATGTCTGCTCCTTCAGCTGCTGCTCTTGTCCAAGTGCCTCCAGAGGGTAAACACGTTCTTTGCTTCCCAGGCAGGCAGCAGAAAACTAAGCTCATTCTTGACGAACATAGTTCATTGTGAGCCTGGGCTGCATCAGAAGACACTTTTGGCAGTACTGGGCATCTCTGCAGCAAAGCTTTTGAAGGTCAGCCAGCCCTGCCAAGACACTAGGACAGAACAGTAACTTACAGATTTTCCACATAGTAGCTTCCAAAGATGTTCTTCAAGATATGGTCAGGGGAGATAGCTAGGCCAGAGGACCAATTAAAGCTTCCAGGGCAACCTGCACTCCCACCAGAATGCAAGCAAACCCCAGCTGGGAAGACGATACTAGAAATCCCTTCAAGAATGTTTCTGTCTGTGTAGCACCTGGCCCAGAAGGGCTCTCTTCTTCTTAGGAGACATTTTACCCAAGACACCAACCCTGAAATGCTACTGAGGTGTCCAGACTCATGATTCCTGCCCGGAAGCAGGAGCAGCTGGATGGCACATGGTCATGGAGGCAGAGCACATACCCACAAGTGTAGCCCAGCACTCACCCATTACCTCCCAGCTTCCACATCCCCTGGGACTCTCCCCAGGTTCATCTCCATGCAAACACAGCAGATGCTACAGGGCAGGCCTCCTTTCTCTTCCAACAACCAAGTTTTTTTTATAGAAATTGAGGATTGTTACAGGCCCCTGTTACGGCTCCCATCTCCAGCCCTTGCGGCGAGGCAGGTGAACAGTTAGGGAAAAAGGAACATGAGCACATGGGCTGGGGTGAGCCATGCTGCTGTCATTATCAAAGTCTGCTGCTGTCATATAATCAAAGTCATTATTTGACTTTGATTGAGCTCCTGCTGTTACAGTTTCCACAATCACACAGTTAAATAATGTAACTCCTGCAAAAAGAAAAAAAAGAGGAAAAAACAGAAGAAAAAAAAAATCACAATGGTCATCCTGTCTCATAAGTCAACATAACATAAGTAGGAGAAGTTTTCCCTGAGCAAATCTGTTATGTTTCCCTGGCTTTTGCAGAGACAAGTTGCATTCACCCAGGGCTTGCCCAGATCAAAGGCCAGTCCAAATTGTCCACACACAAGTGTCTGCCATGAGAGTCACGGGCCCATCTGGGGCTCATCCTGCTGCCCAACAAGGAGGGTCCAGAGCAGGATGCTCCCCATTGCCAAAAACATCTTTGTGTGTCGTGGTGTCAGTCCCCTCACCCATTACAGCAGCGCTGCTTCTCCTCACAGGGAAAACACCCGCATGACACTGCTCAATATTGCCAGATGCCACTAACAGGATTGAGGTCTGCTCAGCAGAGTTTATCCTCCACATTCTTATGTCAGCTGTTTGTTTGATCACCTCTGGGGTCCTGGTCATAATTGCTTTGCTACTGCAGGATGGCCTGCTCTCTTAATAAGGACTTCGCAGCTGAGCTGATGTCCCTCTGACCGCGTGACAGTCCTGAGCTCTTCAGCCTGGCCTCTCCATGTTAGGGAAGCTAAGGTGGGACCCAGAAAATGAGCAGCTTCGACTTAGTTAAAAAGGTGAAGGAGCCCTACAGCAGCAGCCAGCACACCAGCAAGCTTGTGACCTAGCACTGTGCAGAAGTATGGGCCACATCCCTCCAGGCTGGTCAGGAGGCAGCACAATCCTACATAGTCTTCTGTACATTCTCTGGTTCATTTACTGCCATTGGCAGCCAGAAAGAGAACCTGTGCTGTGCCAGAAACACATGACCTTGCCTGCCAAGTGAGATCACGCAAGTCCAGCATCATCCGATTACAGGGCCACTGCACAAGCCTTCTCCAGCCATCCAAGCAAGCAGTCACCACTTTGGATTGCCACGCTTTCAGTGAGCAGGTGAGCAAGTTCTGGCTTGTCAGCTGTTGTCAGGATCTACCTTAGGCAAAAGCACCAATCTGGCTTAATTAGTTTTTCATCAAGCCATCAGTGCATCTTTTGTGTCCACAGAATGAAAGTACTTTGCGCTTGAATGGCTCATCACAGCTCAAGCAACAAAGCGACAACCACCACCATGCCCACCCACCAGCCCATCCTGAGCCAGGGCAGCTTCTGACCCTGGGAAAATGGACCCATGCTGTGTGAACCAGACAGACGGCCCGAGGAAGTGTCATTTCTGATGCGTCCTGCAGCTACTTAAGAAGTCACCGTCCTTGACTGGACTCCTCCCACGATGCACTATATCCTCCAGTGTTAAAGGAGGAAAGTAGCACATCATGTGGTAAGAAAGCCATGAAGTGTTTCAGGAGGTGCAATCCATGTCAGAAACATCATGTGCCCAAGCCGCAGTTCCCACAAAGTGCTGCCAAGTCATAGCATTATTTCCTTCCCATCCAAAATGGAAAAAATTTTGAAGTTCAGCACTTCTTTCTAATATCAGGAAAAGAATTACCACCATTACCACCCCCTCCAGAAAACAAAACAAAACAAAACAAAACAAAACAAAACAAAACAAAACAAAACAAAACAAAACAAAACAAAACACTGTTGCTTTTTAATGTTATTGGAAACCCAGGTTTTCACCTACAAAGAGATGCTGCCAGGAAGAAAAGAAAAAAAAGAAAAAAGAAAAAACCCCACAACTTTCCACCTGCCATAGGTCAAAAACAGTCAGCCGGAGAATTTTCAGCACTCGGCAACCCAGGGAAGACAGAAGATATTCTGCTTCAGGCTGTGGTGCTGCCAAGCCCTGCCTGATGCAATTGCTGCACACAGATGAGGCTTCTCAGGAACAGCAGGGACACCTCTGGAGACATCGCCTGCGCTGCCTCTACTTGCACATTCCAACTACCTGAGTCCTCCAACTCTCCTCTTTCCCACAGCACTGGTCAGGTTTCACACGGTTTCACTCTGGCTCTGAAAGACCGCAGTACCTTCACAGGTCCATGTCACTTGGGACAAAGCTTCTCAGAGCCCCAGCCACAGCCTTCAGGTGCTCTTCGCAGGGGAACCTGCTGTGCAGCTGGTGCACCCCTGGACCAGCACGCCCTGGGGTTGAGGTGCCCATGGAGGAGAGGAATGGCATGAGACCCCATGCAACCTGCGGACACACAGTTTACTGGTGGGGGCACAGACTCAGCACTGCTGGGACCTGGTGCCAGCACTGCTGGCGAGGCGGCTCCACGCCCAGCTCTGGAGCAGGACCTTGCTGCAGCAGAACAACACAGGAAGAGACTAGTGGTGGCTGGCCAGCTGAAGGATGAACCTGAAGCTCCAAATGAGCTACACCCTCCACAGCAATCACCTAGCACAGCCATCTTACAAGAGGCCCAGAGGAATCCATCATGTGGCATCTTTAAGCAAAAGCCATGTAACACCTGGCCAGACCCAGGGAGCCAGGAGCTCATCTTGTAGTTTGCCTGAGAACAGACACAAACATCAGCGGAGCACGGTGACCAGCACTGCCAGATCATGCCTATTGCTGCCAGATACTCCTGAAGATCGTCTCTTTCTCTCTTTTAGCTTGACCAGACATACTACCGGTGGCCAGAAGTCACTAGTGACCACGAGCACACGTTAGCTGTTCACCACTTTTCTTCCCAACCAATCTGCAGGGCATTACCAGCTGTTAGCTTTCTTTCTGAAGTCATTTGCAAGTCTGGCCTGTACCATCACACCTTCATTGTGCTCTGATTTCCTCTAGACATAAGAGGCTTCACATCTGAATCAGTTTTCAAATACAAGGTTCTGCACGTAGTATGCAAAGACTTCAGGCACCAAAYGAAAATCGTTTCAGCAAAGGCCCTACATCCTTGCCTGGCTCATATATTTAGAGCAGAAAGGGGAGAAGTAAGAATAGCTTTATGTACAGTCCATTACACACAAACTGAAGAAAATGATAAACAGAATGTTCAAGGTGGAAAGGAGAAAAATCAATACTTCCCTCCTCAATAGCTTTCACTTCTAAAAATAGACTTGTGTGGAAGTGTGTGAAGACTTTCATCCCTTCAGCTATATCTCTCTGGACAAGAACTGCCAGCACAGGAGGAATGTTCCCCTCTAATCTCCTGATTTACAGGAGTAATTTCTTTTCATGGTGATGAAAAGAACTGTCTCTGAGCATGTAGTCGGATCCTCTTCCCCAGCCCCTGTATGCACAATACCACAAAATCAAGCAGTTTAGCAACACTTTCATGCCACTTGCAATTTGCACAACAGGAAAAAAACAAAAAAGATTCTGTGCAGAACTCCACATACTGGCACTGATCTCCACATCCTGGTGCCAACTCTAAACCAACAAATATGCCTGTAAAGTTCAGCAATCTGGAGTATTTCTAGTGTCTTCCTGGGATTGTTTGCATAGAAGAAAACTCACCTCAGCATACACAAGTTCAGGGCACACAATGCAACAGGTTCCTCCTTACCTGTTGGTAAAGATGATCTTTATATGTGCCTTGGATTTCACCAAGCATGAAGACTATACACTGGGAAACAACTTCTGCATAGCCTTTCGGCAAATGCCAAGAAAGGAAGAATAAAGAAAGGGAAAATATATGCACTTGAAAAATATTGATTTGGGAATTTCATGCTGCATACAGAGCCATTTCACAAAAGCCTAAGAACTTCTCTTCAGCTTTAAAAATGTCAGGCTTTTTGCAAGCATTAGAGCGCAGATAACTAAACAGCATTAAACGCGCTGTTTGCTAGCGGCTTGCTTAGCAAGAATTGAGAGGGTAATTTACTAAAACTTAGAGGAGCGAAACCCGGGATAAATTAGATAACACTACACTTGGAAATGTGTGCCATATGTCTGCTACCAATGGCTAAATTAGAGAAGCAAAGGAGTCTCCACCACAGCAAGCTCCACACTTGGCTGCAAGCCCAGCTGCACCCGAACACTGCCATTTCTACTGCCGGGCCACTCTTCCCGTAGTTGCAGTTGGTACAGGATGTGACTGAGAAGCTTTGGTGGAAAAGAACTTCAACTGCCATTGCCTGGAAGGCTTCACCGGCTTCTTTCAAGCCCCCTGTCCTTCCAGAGCCCTTCTACCCTTCTACTCTTGTCTGAGAAAGACCTGTCTCCACATCAACATCTCTATTATCACTTTAGTATCATGGGGCTGGACAGAGGGCCAGCCTCTTCCTTTGAGTTGTGCTGCATCCTTGCAATCATTCCAGTGCACCCTCGCTTTTGTCCTTCCCACCCAGCTTGGTCCCAGAGCCTACTCATCAGTCTTGCCAGAGCTGCACAGGCCGATTCATAAATGGAGCAAGGGTTGGGTGCCTCTCTAGCTGATGTCAGCTGGAATTTATGCAGGCAAAATGAAATGTTGCCTTGCAGACTTCCAGAATTTTTTTATTTTCCAGCTTGGATTTTTATCAGGTTGTATAATAGCCCTCTGAACATTTCTCTCTGTGCCTTGCTACAGAGAACCCCCGTATGGGAGAAGGAACAGTTCTACAGAAAGAGGTAACGCGGAGGAAACGGTTCACTGAGGACTTCCTATCTAACATGACTATCATTTCCATCTCCAATCCTGCAGATTCTTCTGGGCTAGCAGGACTGCTCCTCCAGGACAAGACCCCTGTGACTAATGACCTTCTTAACATTTCTTGTCTTATTGCCCCTTTAGACCATTCAGCCTTATCTCCCACATCTCACCGGCGGGTTAAGTCTCAGCCAAATCTGCCAGGAAGGAGAAACTTCAGATAGCTTCCCACTACTGCAGTAAACCCGCCTTCAGCAAGGGAGCCACAGACAAGCTGTTGCAGAGAGTCAGCAAAAATGCATGATGCTCAAGAGGTGGAGATCAGCATGCACATCCAGAACAGATCACCCAGGCGGAAGCTGGCAGGTGTGTTTCAGTGGTGAGATAGCCATCACAAGCACATACAAATGCAGCAAACCCAATCACTTTGGCCAGCAAAACAAGTCTGTAATGCCTACCAGATGAACACACATTGCTGCCCTGACTTTATCCGCTGTCCTTCACAGAGTTCTGATCTCTGTGCTCCAGCTGCCCCACAGAGGTCCTGCCTTTGCCCAGCGAGACCACCGCTCTTGGTGATGAATAAGCTCTCTACAGAGTGCTGCACCTGATGTTTGCATGTTAAAGCCACTCTGACTTCTGCTCCCTCAAGCTCCGGTGCAATTTCTGTCACAAATGTTTTCCCATTGTGGTTAAAAAGCCAAAATCATTGACTGTGAATTCCACAACAGAGAGGTGTTGGGGTTTTTTTGTTTGCTTGTTTTGTTGGGGGCGGGAAGGGCGAAGGGGGGGGAGCGGCGGGAGGGCATGTATGGCTTCCTCCCATGAAAAAGAAAATTAGCTCACGGTGTTTGGTGCAAGATCAGGCCAGAAACCACTAAACAAATCACGCAAATGAAAAGAGAGGCACACAAAATTCAAGGTCACGAACATTTCATTCACACAGAAAGAGCAGAAGCAGCTGCCACCCAGCGAGACAGGTATTTCTGGATAAAAGGTAACAGCACGACACTAGACAAAACCTTTCTGCTAGACCCCTGGGTTAGTATAGCACAGTCTCTCCCACCGTATCAGCCTGGCCACCGGCATCTAACCAGTGCGGCCACACTAATTTCTTTGATGACAGCCAGTTTTGGGGCAGACATCCCTGGAGCTGGCTACAAACTCCAGCAGCAAAGCGATTTTCCACGTGGCTTTTGAGAAACAGTCGATGCGGAGTGAACAGTCGTGAAACCAGCAGCACTAGTTACCGCCAACACCTCCTTCTGCCGACACCGCCAGATCCGACCCTCTCGGCTGACACCCTCCTCCGCACCTCCGCTGGCAGCGCCGGCGGCGGGACCCCCCCCGCCCCGCCCGGCCCCGCAGCCAGAGAAGCCCCACGGCCGCCCCGAGCGCCCCGCGGCCCCCACGCCTCCCAGCCCCGCTCCTCGGCGGGGGCTGCAGCGGGGCGGACCCGCGCCCCCGCCCGGGGCAGGGCAGGGCAGGACGGCGGACGCGGGGAGACCCGCCCGGGGAAGCCGCGGGGGACAGCGGAGCGGCGCGGCCCCTGGGAGGGGCGCAGGGGGGAGCCCGGCCGGGGCCGAGCCCGGCGCCGCCCGCGCTGCTGCCGGGGGCAGCCCGCCCGGCCGAGGGCCCCCGAAGCCCCCGCGCCGTCGGGGGCTCCCTGGAGCCGCCTCCACCGGGGGTCGGGCGGTTCCGATGCTCCCGGGACAGGAAGGGACACACGCCCAAGCCCACCGCCGCTGCAGAGAAAGGCTCCCCCGTTACCTGCTGCGGGGAGCGGAGCGCGGAGCCGGCGGCAGCGGCGGGGCAGGTGCGGGCTCTGCCCGGGAAGGCGGGGCCGGGCGGCGGGGCGCGGCGCACCGCCTCCTCGGGGCCTCGCCCCCGCCCCGCCCGCCGGGCGGACCCCCTCCGCACCGCGCTCTGCTCTCCCCCTCGCCTCCCTCCTCGCCCCTGTTTTCAGGCCCCGTCGCGATGGGCGGCACGTCCCCACAGCGAACCCGCGTTTGGACCCACCGCAACCCCGCCGGTAGAGACGATTAAGGCGGTCCCGTTTGCACGGAAAATTGGGCAGTCGAGCGATGTCGCCCATGTCTACGGCTGCAGCCGGCCTGTCCCCTCTTGCCCCGCAAGTCTCCCGCAGGCGACCTCACACCACCTGCTGCACTGGCTTTGAGCAGCTCTTCCCTACCCTACACATTTCCAAGGAAGTCCCAGGTTTTCCCAGCCTCTGCAATGTTTTGGAGAGGCCAGATCCAGCAGCCTGACAGAGGCGAAGCTGCTGCGCCTCCTTGCCGTCAGGTCCCACCAGCAGCGAGACTGAGAATGTATTCCCCAAAGGCACACATAAAAACACACGCCTACAGCACATACCTACATGGCCGTCCACACAAAGCAACACTGCCATGCACTCAGCGACCACACAAACAGCACCAGCAGCCTCAACTTGTTGTCCTCTCCAGCTGATCAGCGTAAAGGTCCCTTAGTGGGAAATATATATGTGTGTGTGTACAACGTGGGTCCCTCCAGCAGGCAGGCACAGATACTGTCAGCCTGGTAGCTGCCCCTGGGTCCCAGTCTCCCCAGTTGCTGGCACCTACAAGCACATAGAAGTCCCTGAGGCCGTGGCCCCAGTCCAGCTGCTGGATCAGACCCTCTTGCACACACCAGCACAGACACACAGACATACAGAGCTGCCCAGGACTGCCCTGGTCCCCCCAATAGCCAGCCCCTCTGGGGGTCTCAGCCCTAGAGACCCACACACCCCCAACTCCCTGGCCACATTACCTCCTCGCTGCTCATCAGGCTGGATCATCAGTAGCACTCACACACTCACTTGCACACCCACACTGCTCCAGGTGCTCCACCGCTGACACATGGGCCACTCCGACACACACGCGCGCAGCAGATAGACGGTCTCTCACTCAGGAAAACCGCTAGAAGTGGAGCTGAATAAGGCAGCAGGACAGACTGCGCTGACCCAGCGCAGGGCATGGCCAGACAAGCATCCTGACCAGAAAACTGTTTATATGCTGCCAGCCCTTTTTACCCCCTTCTCCCTCTGTTTTCCCACGTTTGTTCTCCCCAAACCATGTCGATGCCTGCGTTTCCCCACATTTGGTCCCTCCCCTGGGCATCCTGTAATAAGCCTTGTGCAGTCCCAGAATGCTCTTCCCCAGCACCCCGTTGTGTCCCGTGTTGATGGCAGGAACCACATCTCCCTTGGTCCCAAGGGTGCTCAGACGTTGACTCCTTTTGATAGGTTTCATGCCTGGACTGTGGGCTGAGCCTTTCCTGGGACAGCCCTTGCTGGGCCCTGGATAGAATTTCCCTTCCTCTGAGTCCCCGATTCATGTTCCCAACTGCCCTTGTGCCCCTGTGCTCCTCTGGGCTTGTGGAGGTGGGCCTCTGGTGGGCTGATGACTCTTGTATGGGCCTGGGAGTAGGCAGGGCAGGGTGTTGTTTGGGTTTCCCACCCTGTTGTTGCCTTTCTGTGCTCCTCTGTGGGTGTGCAGAGCCACTTTTATCACAAAACACAGTATGCAGTGCTCCTGGTGCTCTGGGCATAAAGGGCTTGGTGGTGCTAAGGGCAACGAAAGTGGGTGCAAGGCTGCTTGAAGATTGTCTGGCACTGTGTGACTTTCATTACGCATTGCCCAAATGGGGACACAGGAACCCACATCCACTGTGTCAGCTCTTCCTTTCCTTCTCTGACAACAGCCTTTGCTGTGAAAATGCCCTGCTCTGTGTTTAAACTCCTCTGCGACTGTCTGCAGCTCTTTATTTAGCACAGGGCTGGTCAGGAAGCGAAGACTCACCTACTGAAAGGTATTGATTTTTTCTGTTTTGTGCCTTTCTGGTTTTGCTCTTTCATACTCCCTAATTAGCTGGAGTATTTCTGCACTGCGGGTCTTTCTGCCTTTACCTTTGCTCCTCTTTCTGCTCCTTTTTCACGGGCTGCTCTTCTCCCACATCAACTCACCCACAGAAACTATGGTTATTTTTCTTTTCTGCTGATGGTAAAAGTTGAGTTTGTCTGGCACCTTTCATGATCAGTATTACTTTGTGGTCACTGAATTTAACCAAAAATGAGGTTGGGGCCTGACATCTGTAATTAACATAACATTAAACAGTGCCCAGGAACAGGTTTTGCAACAACTGCTGATTCATGCAGCTTTCCTGGACAACCTGCATCACATTTCCCTTCCTATCAGTGCCCCCGGATGGTGTTTTCAAAGCAATCCACACAGGAAGCAGAAGCTTAATTAAAAAACAAATCAAGCCATAGTTCTCTTTCCTGGGGATAAAAAGTGGTATCCACTAACAGGAGAAATCAGAGCTTCATGCCAAGCTACCAAATGCATTAGATTTGTACCTGTGTGTGGTGGAACTGAGCATGTGGTTTTCTTCTCTCTGATTATTCTAAGTTTCAGAAGCCTGGGGAACATTTCTCCAGAAAATTATGAGAGATTTTGTCTCTAAATAGAGTTCTTCATTGCCCATGTTTTGATCATGTCACAGCTGACCTATAAAACCCTTCTGTCTGGGGAAACATTTCAAAACTATTTGGAAGCTTCCAACTCGTTACTGCTTGCCTGCCAAGCTGTTTCTATGAAGAATGTAAGAATATCAAACCTCTGGGAGCTCATCCTAGTCATCAGCTGAACCTGTGAACCCATCTCCATGTCCTGTGATCCAGACAATCCCGTGAAGATGCTGGGCTTGAGGATCCAGAAAGCTGCATCTGCTGAAGAAGAATGATTAAGACTTCGCGAAGGAGAAAAAACCTTCACATTTCACATGTCTGAAAAATTGAACTCGGCGGATTAGTGAGCCCCTTTCTTAGAGTTCCTTAGTCTGGATGTAGCGAGGCTGCCCAGCCATGTTTGAGTGCCTGTGTGCTGCAGGTTTTTGGTTCCATGAGCTGTGCAGGGACAGCTCAAGTTCTCTGACATTGTGCCTGCCCTTCTGCAAGGCACACCTTTATCCTTCAGCCCCCTCTGTATGGTTGGCCATGCCATTCTGCTGCTGCTGCCCAGCCCAGTTGTCTGATGATGTTTGACCCATTAAAGGTCATTGAGCATTATGTGAATGACCCGAACTACCTTAGAATAATAGAATCATAGAATGGTTTGGGTTGGCAGGTACCTTTAAATGTCACCTAGTCCAACCCCCCTGCCATAGGCAGGGACATCTTCAACTAGATCAGGTTGCCAACCTGAACTTGAATGTTCCCAGGGATGGGGCATCTACCACCACCCTGGGCAACCTGTGCCAGTGTTTCACCACCCTCACTGTAAAAAATTTCTTCCTTATATCTAGTCTGAATCTCCCCTCTTTTAGTATAAAACCATTCCTCCTTGTCCTGTCGACACAGGCCCTACTAAAACATCTGTCCCCATCTTTCTTATGAGCCCCCTTTAAGTACTGAAAGGCTGTAATAAGGTCTCCCCCGAAGCCTTCTCTTCTCCAGGCTGAACAACCCCAATTCTCTCAGCCTTTCTTCGTAGGAGAGGTGTTCCACCCCTCTGATCATTTTTGTGGCCCTCCTCTGGACCTGCTCCAACAGGTCCATGTCTTCCCTGTGCTGAGGACCCCAGAGCTGGACGCAGCACTGCAGGGGGGGTCTCACCAGAGCAGAGTAGAGGGGCAGAATCACCTCCCTCGACCTGCTGGCCACGCTGCTTTTCATGCCACCGAGGGTACCTTTTTAAAATACAACAGAAGACAAAAGAGGTGAGAAAGATGTGTTGCAGAGGTGGTTGCACTGGAGTCCATCCAGAGAAATGGCACGCGTGAAGAGGGCATGTGTCCGTCCAAGCCTTTCTGTGTGCACCATCGCTCTCTCCCCAGTGAGAAGACCTGTTTGGCAGGCCGGGCTGTAGGTCAAGCCAGGACATCTCTCTGAATCTCTCCAGTAGAGTGCCTGCCTCTGTGTGCTTAAGAAGGGCATGTCCTGCCTGCTTACAGCTCACCCTGATGCTCTTGCTAATAGCCAGCTTCTTAAGTGTGAAAGGCAAACCATGCCAAGAGACAGCCTGAGAAGCTCCAAAGCCTGCTGTGCAGGCACCCCTCACCAAGCCGTTTTTAAGGAAACACTTTCAGATCCCTTAAGAAGGAATGGACAAATGAACCCATGAAGCAGAAAAGCTCAAATACATGAGAGCCAAACTGTACAGCCCACAATTTGCCCTTGAAACTTCTGTCTTCCTTCTTACATCTTTGACAATGTGTTTCAATGACAGAGAGCTCAAAAAGGAACCCACTATTTTTTATCTGTGCTAGAAGGCAAAAAGGAGAGAGTGTGACAGGTGAAACACTTCTGTTAATGATGTAAGTGATGAGAAAACGTTACTCCTGAAGGTTCAAACTCAAACTGTGCAGACAGGTAGTATAATATTCTGCTACATGCTCTGATTCTACTTAGAGTAGCAATTGCTTCTTAAAGCGATACAGACAAATGATACAAATGATATCCCCTTTCTGGTTCCCTTCAGCATAAAGGTCAGTGGATTAAACCTTTTGAAGACCTCAGAAATCATATTCAACCACCTGGTGCGTGGGCAGAACATGCTGTGGTTATGTGTCACCATTTTGGGGGGATCACAGCTCCTGTTAGCTCTGTCTCTGCCTGTCCCAGATCACAGGTAAATGGAAGCAAGTCTGAAATATTTGCCTTGAGGCTCTGGCGTTGCTTTTTAGCATTTTTTTTCACTTCCGACTGAAGCTTTTACTGCTGGTTTCACCACCTAGGCGTACAAAGCAGCACAGGGGGTGAGGCAGCACAGGAGCTGCTCGTGCAGCTCCACGAGCAGCAGGTCCACTTGTTGGCAGGGCCACATTCTGCTCCTCCCAAGGTTAAGGAGAAACAGCAGGAAGAGAAATCTTCCGTTGGAGTGCCAGGAGTACCAGGGTACCCGGAGCCCTTTGTGCTGTAGTCCCACACCACAGCAGAATGATAGGACTGGCTGAAGGGTGATAGAACAGAACTGGAGTCTTGGGGAGATCCCTGGGATGCCTGAATTGATAACTGATGGGTGATGTCAAACTATCTGGCTTCATGTGGGCTGACTGAGGCAGATTCCAGTACGACTGGTCAAGTAACACTGCTTTCAGTATTGTCTCTCTCAGAGAAGAAAGATCACAGCTCGCGAGTGCTAACTTCGGTGATGAAAAGGTCGTCTGCACACACAAGAAGAGCCCCGAGCCGCAGGAGGTCCCCAGTGACACCCTCAGAGCCATAAGCCCCTACCCAGCTCCTTCCAGTCCCAGGGGAGCTCAGCCCCATGAGCTCGGGGACACCCATCCTCTCCCGAGCACTTCACAGACCCAGGGGTCACTGCCAGGGGTACAGGACACACTACGGGGTGCTGGGGAAGAGCATTCCGGGATTGCACAAGGCTTATTACAGGATGCCCAGGGGGCAACCAAATGTGGGGAAACGCAGGCATCGACACGGTTTGGGGAGAACAAACGTGAGAAAACAGAGGGATAAGGGGGTAAAAAAGGGCTGGCAGCGTATAAACGGTTTTCTGGTCAGGATGCTTGTCTGGCCATGCCCTGCGCCGGGTCAGCACAGTCTGTCCTGCTGCCTTATTCAGCTCCACTTCTAGCGGTTTTCCTGAGGGACTTTCTACAGTGTGCATGTGTTTTCATGGTGGTCCCAGGCCAGAAGGTGGAGCAGGCTGAGGTTGCTTGTGCTGTCTGCGTTTGAGTCGGTGCTTAGGGTGTCTGTCTGCATCAATGTGTGTGACCAGCCATGTTCACATGTGCCTGTGTACTGTAAGGGTGTGCATGTATGTGCATGTGCTTTCTGGTTACACCTGCTCAGCCTCACTCCTGGCTGGGCCTGGATGCAGCAGCCTGGCCTCTCTTGGGCTCCTCTGACAGGGAGCAGTCAAAGATGATTTCTCCGCTGGCGAGCCAGTTCCAGCATTCTGGCAGAAGCAGAGAGAGGAGGCTGGAGCATCGCCACTAGCCCCCTCCATGCTGCAGCCTGAGGCTGCTGTGCTGGTCTCCTTCCAGCTCTGGTGAGAAACCACCACAGGTACAGCTTCAGGCTTTCACAGAGGAGCCAGAGTATTGCATATGGAGGTGACAGAAGAAGCAGAAGAACCCCTTGTTGGAGGTGTGCTCCCTCTGGAAGGAGCAAACTCAGCTCTGCTGCCTGAGCACTAACCCGTCTGCCAATGCAAGCAGCGAGGAAAGGGGTGGACTAAAGCCACATTGTCATACACCAAGCTGCCATCACTGGGACAGGGCTGGCAGGCTGCTGGCCTGGGGATGCATGGTGGGATGGTGACCTCTGATGGTAAAGGAAATCCTATCACAGAAAACCAGCCTGTGATTTTCTGTGCCACAGTCTGGCCCCTGAGGTGCTGAGCCCCAGGTGTCCAGACATGCGGTGAGCATCCAAGGGTCCCAGGGCAGAGGCCAGACCAGTGCTCTGAGCGAGCACTGTCCTGCTGCTCCTTCTCTTCCTGCTACACCAGGGACTGTCCTGCCCCAGGTCCCCACCAAGCAGGGTGCAGCCGGTGAGGCTGCTGGGGAGATACGACCCACAGCAAAGGGGATCAGGGAGCTGGGTAGAAGCACGACGCTGCTGTGAAGTGGGAGACTTCCAGCCCAAGGTGCCCTAAGGACTCAGCCATTCGTGTGGTTGGCACCGTCTCTTCACATTGCGTCTCTCTGGGCCTCACTGTGGCTTTTCACTGTGCCCACAGCAATGCAGAGGTGAGATTAGAGCATGAGCCTTCCTGCCCTGGAGTTGTTCTGCTGTGTTTTAACCGCACGATGTGGATTTACATTGCTGGAGTGTCTGCTCTGGTGTGGTTTTGCCCCTTTTTATCACCCAGTTTACATAACCCCCAGGATACCCCGTGGGCCTGAATGCTGCCTTATTTCTTGTTACTTGCTCTGCAGAAAAGTAACATCTCTCCAACAGCCCTAGTGTCAGCTAAGGGTGTCACTCTCCCCAGCAGTACTGTGCCGAATGTATCCCAGAGAATCTACGCAGTCTCCTACCTTGTTCCTAGAAGAGGGCAGCGCGATGTGTTTTTAAAAATCTTTCTCTGCTTAAGATCCTTGCCATTTTGCTTCCCCTTTGGATTAGCCATCCAGTTGACAGCTCTGCTACAGCACAGTGTTAGAAGGAGTAGATGCAGTTTCCATTTTGGATTCTGTTATTCAATGAAGTTATCTGTGCCAGAGAGTCTTCGCCTTTGTACAGTCACCAAGAGTCCTGTTGGAAAGGTGTGATTGGCACTGCTGACTTTCCCGGCTCTAAGTAGCTGCTGTTAGCTGCAATCCATACCAGACCTTCTGGCTGGAATTAGTTGAAAGGAAAAGACTTCAGATCTGGTGAAGCCAGAGGCAGACCTCTAACTGTGTATAGCCAGGTGCCTCTCCTGCAGACTTTTTCTCTCCAGTGAGATGGGAATGATGTTACTTGCCTCAGAATGGAGGAGAGGGGCTAAGTGGACGGACCATGCCATCTCTGGGTGTCTGTTACTGTAGCCCTGGACAGTATGACTACTGAGTGAGCGATGGGCACTGATCTTGCTGTACAGCTGCCCCAGACACCATGTACAACAGCTGCATTTAGCTGTGCACCATTTGAGTAGACAAACTTGCTGGAAACCTGCAGAATCCTATGTAACAGCCCTTGTCTTCTTTGCTGACCTTCACACCAAAGGCTACAGATCCAGGCTGGAAAACACAGGAAATAAAGAGGAAAGCTGCTCACTAGTGACTATCCCAAAAGAGAACAGTCTGTGTACTGAAATGGCAGACCAAGCTTCACAGGCAATACTGCCACGGCAGGCCTGTTGGGGAGGGTCTGCCAGAGTATTCTCCTTTATGAGGGAGATCTGTTTTGCATTAAATGAACTAGCCCAAGCCAGCCTAACTCAGACACTGTTTGCCCTGGTTAAGCCTGGGTTAGATACTCATACCTTTTCCTGTGCCTGCACAGCACTGCCTGCAGTAGATGCGTCAGTCCTAGACTCAACATACATCTGGTCTTTAGCCACATCTGGTTTTAGACCAGCTGAGCTGAAAGCAGTGAGTGTGGATGCTCCAGCTGGGGAGCCAATGCACTGAGCATCGGAGTCCAGCAGCAAGGGCCATGCACATAGTTTGTGCACCCATGCGCTAGGAGAGATGGCGTTGCCCTCTACACCAGGCCTGAGAAGCTGGGAGACATCAGTGGGGTGGGTGGGAACTGTCCCTTCAGCTTGAATTGGAAGTCACATTAATTTGCTTTTTGGGCTGGTTTGATGAAGCCCAGAAAATGTATCTTTGCACAGTCTGACTGACTGTGTGGAGCCCATAGAAAGACACTATACAATGGCAAGCTGAAATTTATTGTCCAGACAAAGAGAAAGTCTTTTTGTTTGCACAAAGGCAAATGCTGCCATTAGTGTATGTATCAATATTGATTCTTTTGATGGGGTGAAAGGGTCAACATGGTAGGTAGCACCAAGGCTCCAGCACTATCTACTTTGCCTCCCCCTAGTGCTTCTGCAAGGCTTCCCCTGGGCCTCTAAAATGCATTTGATATGCATCACTGATAAACATCCTGATCCAACTCCAGAGGTAGAGGTTTTTGGCATTTCTCTGAAACTTACTGGTGGGTGCTCAAGGGGCCAGGGCAGGCTAATGGTGCCTTGCTTAAGGGAAAGACATGCTGCCCTTTCAGCTGGCTGATGAGCCATCTCCAGGATGTGGGAGCAGCTCTGGGGAAACACCCCAGAACAGCGTGTGGAGGGCCACTTCACAAAACATCTTCATTGAGGAGGATCAAGCCATCTTGGCGAGCTCCTTTCCCCCACAAACCTGCCTGAGGTCTTAAAAAGGGCGATCGGGGCAGATTTAATTTCTGAGCACTATTTCTTGCCTGCCTTCTGCACTAGCTGTGTCTTACCTCAGTGCCAGCACTTCATGGGAGAGGGAGAACCCCTGGGGCAAGAAGTCCGAGTTTTCACTAGTGCATCTTAGCTCAGGTCCCCAGGCAGCCCTGCTCACCCAGCCCCTCTTCTCTGCATTCCTACCCAGCAATGCAGCCCTGCCACTTTCACCTGGAGTCTCTTCCTTGGCCTGCAGAGCTTGTTTGTACCTATATCCTGCAGTTTTCCCTATAGCTTCCACCCACCCACAGCAATGGCGAGAAGAAGCCAGAACCAAAGCTCCTCCCTCAGGCACAAACAAGTCATCCGAATCACAGGCACAAGGGCATGTTGCTTTCTTTATTGTGCATGCAGGGGCATGCGTGGACCTGGGCCTGCTTCTTGCTGATTTTGCCATTGGATTGAAGAGGCAAGCAGACCCTGCCTATCCTCAGTACATGAAACGCACCTTGACTTATGTGGACCTCAACTGGTTGACATGTGGAGTGAACTGGTTTCCTTGCAAGGTTGGTATGCAAACCAATGCAAACTCATATTCTGTGTCACCTTGCCCATCTTTTCTCAGCAAGGCTAGAAAAAGCTGAACGTGTTTTTAACCAATGTTAGGAAGTGATAGGTAGCTGCCAAAGCCATCACACCTAGAAGATGCATCTACATAGTAATACCAGGCAGTTCAATCCATTCACCTGCGTGTTCTCAAATCTGTTAGGGAAAGCAACGTGCCTTCCCGTTCATCCGCCTGACCAGGACAGTAGGTTTGGTATGCATGCTATGGCCAAAATAACAGGTTTGGTTTAAGAATCTGCTCTAGCAATGGTGATCACACACAAGGCTGCTTGGCTGCTTCCCCCATGCAGCACTGGTCACAATGTTTGTGTACCCTGGTACTCCCTTTTCCTGTTTCTTGACCCTTCTTTTCGTAATCCTTGTACTTCCTTTGTCTGTCCCAGTCTCCTCCCAAAGGAACAACTGGCTTCTAACTATTTTTACTCATTGGTATTGTGTTATTTTATTTTTTTTTAACATCTGTGTCCAGTTTGGTATTCCTGATGCTGTTACCTAGGTAATCTTGGCATTGTGTGCCATTACTGACAGTTACTGAGTAACTGCTGGCCTTGCCCCAGAAGGACCCCAGTGCTTCTCTCCAGTATCTGTGAAGTTTGGCCTTTCCCCACATCACTGCTCCATAACCACTTGGGAGATCCAGCTGTCCCTTGTGGCATTATCTGCAACTTTTGTCAGCTTTTCACACTGTTACCTGCCATATGCAGCCATTTCACATACCATGTCATGTAGTTGTCCATGTTCTGCTCAGAGACCTTAACCTCAGGCCAGTGCCCAGTCAGAGGCTGTAGCTCCAGGAAACGAAAGGTAAAATTCTCATGCGATTACAGGACTGAGTAAGACTAAGGACATGGTATGAGCTGTCAAAATTGAGCAGTTTGGAGGTTTGAGGGAATTCTGGAAAATTGCCACAAACATTTCAAGGACAGTTCAGGAAGTTGTTCATGCTGCTGTCAAAACCCAAAGCCAATGCCTTCTGCCTTGCCAGTCGCTCCACACCTGAAGTCTCCTGCCTATCCAATGTGGATGTCTCCCAAATGAAATGTTTCTCATCCCCCCATCTTACAAAAGTGTTATAGGTGCTTAAAAGTTACTAAAATCAGTAAGTAAGCTGCTGTATTCTGAACTCCTCTGTAAAGCCCCATACCAAGGCTGGGTTAAAAAAAACCAGTCGAAGTTAATAATCAGGTTGAATTATTTGTTGCTAGGAGTAGAAGTTTGGGATACAAAATATGATTGTTTGACTACCATGGGAACTAGATGTTTGAATGGTTAACGAGTGGTGAGGGTTAGATGTTTTAGAACAAAGTAAGTCCTCGATGTTCCTAATGAAATGGAGGACTCATATACTGTTGTATTAATTATTAAACAAAGATTGATGACCCATTGTAGGAGTCTTGTTAGGGGGGCTTAGGAAACTAGTTAGAACAAGCCCACCTGTGTGGATAGAAGCCAGAGAACAACTGAGTCTGCGCAGAACAAAAAGGTCAGCCAGCGGTGACGAAGAGGAGTCATTAGCCTTCATCTCGACGACCCCTGACGACCACCATCAGACTACAGTGCGCAGATGCAAAGGGGAGGAGACCTCATTTTAATATGAAGCGAAGATGAGCTATGCATATGTATAAGTGTATGATGTAATGTTATGTCTATTTATGATTTTACTGTATAAATGTGTGGTGAAAACTGCAGCAAGCTGAACACGCTGTGGTGGAGCGATCCCCCGTGTTCCCAGCGCTGCCAATAAAGAATGCCTGCCTTTTAACACTACATTGGTGTTACGAGGTTTATTCCCGATTTCGGTGACAAAAGGACAAGGAGAATGGGGTGGCTCCAGTGAAACAACTTGTGGCAGCAACTTTCCAGTCGATGTCCTGGCAGACTCCTTGCTCACGTTGCTCTTTAACAGCATTTTTTTGTCTTCTCCTTGCTCCAGTCTCCTTTCAATAGTGTCATGTTTGATTCAGCTTTGCCCAGATTTGCCCAAGTTCCTTTATCTTCCCCAGAGCAATGCTTGGGAAAACAGCATCACGTCTGCTTTTCAAATACAAACCAAGGCCGGGAGGACCAACAGGCTTGAAATGTAGGATGAGACGCCTTCCTTTTCTGTCAAGATGGGCTTGGGACCTGCCAATCTGTTTCTGCTAGCAAAGACCAGAGAAGCCCATCATTCAGAATGAAACCTTGAATAACTCAAAAAGATTTCCTGGAGGGCAGCAGAACAAGCCTAGTTTATGTCAGCTGCAGATCTGGGCAGCTCTATTGTATTTTCCTCCAGGGCCTTGCTATAAAGCTTTCAGGAGGCCAGTCTTACAACTTCTGTGACCAGTAGAGGTTGCCGCTTCATTTGCACTGGGGATTGGGATTGAATGTCCTGCAAATGTGCTGGGAGTAGGGTGGTTTGGGAACACTCCTCCTTGGCCATCCTTTGCAAAGTCAGGGAGGGCCCTTGAAGAGGCAGTAAAGCTCCCCCAGCCAGTGGGAGATGCAATTAGCCCTGTTAATCACTGGCACAATGAAAGCAGCTGCTCTATAATTGGCTTTGCCTCAGGTCATAGGCAGCTTAGCTGAGAGAAATCCGTTTTTTTTTAATTATCTGCCTACTGTGCCTGATCCGTAGGAGCATAGGCAGAGCAGGGTGGGCTGCAGAACGCAGACGTCTTGTGGGGGTGGTGGGGAGAGCCACAAGACACTGCCTGCTTGCTTGATCCTCTCCAGGCATTACTAGTGCCTGAGTCCGTCTCTGACAGCATTCCTGGCATTTGAGGAGTGCTTCTGAAAGCATTGCCGGCTGCCTGCCATGGGCAGGAAATGTAGGGCTTGGCTGGCTGAAGCTTGTATGGTGCAGACAACGCTCAAGAGTGAGGACTGAGGGCTGCGTACACAGTTCTCTGGGTGAGCCTGGTCTCAGGCCTGAACCAGCTCCTGTCCCTGAAAAAGAGCGCAATTCCAGTCAGGATTCACAGTCATCCATTATCCTGTCTGAAGCTCAACCACAGCCCAGCTTCCCATGACCTCCAAGTCCTAGAGAGGGTGCTTTGTGGTTGGCAAGGGGTCTCTCCAAAGCCAAGATCACTGGCCCTCTCAGTCTCTTCATACCTGTTAAATGTTACTGGCCTCCGACGGTCTCCCTGGACTTGTTTGGGAATGGGGGTTGCCTTTGTGCAAGACCTTGCACGATGGGGTTCTGTGTTGGGGTGAAGGCTCCTCAGTACTAAACGAAGTGGCACAGATAAGTCAGTTACTAGCTGAAGCAGAAACAAACTCTGCAGATCAGCAGTGGTACCAAAGACAATGGTGCATAACTCAGGAGACAGTGCATGATTCGGGAAAGCTAGCAGAGCCACATGCAGATTGACTCAGTGTCACATGAATTCTTTACTGCAATTAGAGAAAAACAGGTCGTATTGTAAATAGATTGCCCAGAACGAAGGCACTCGGAAGAGTTCAGAGGGGCCGGCAAGGCAACCTCTGGTCCTGTCTGGTGCGGCTATAACCCTCTTTCCCCAGTGATCAAGCACATCAAGACTAGTTTGTGTTCTCATGCTCTTCTGTGTTTTCACGCACACCTCACACAGTACTACCACACAGACTGGGAAGCCGGCGGGGTTTGCAGCAGGCGATGCGATGACACAGCCAGAGCTGCTGCGTTTAAGGCTGTTTTGCTGTGACATCCTTTGAAGTGTCATGAGGTGTAATCCGCAAAAGCAGGCTGTTTCATCTGTGTGCACCTCACCTAGACAGAGCTGTATGGTGCATTCCTACCCTACCAGACAAGCGTCTGGTACCCATCGCTCGGACATAACTCCAGCTCCTCGGGACCATCATTAGTCACAGCCCCTGTCAGTAACAGATATTCCAGTCACTATTACTTGCAACAGATTTGACAGGCGTCGTAGAGTTTCTCTGTGCCTTACTATGTGGGGCTGTTCTATGTCTGCTCTCTACCCTCTAAGGGAAGGCTGAGAAGAGGTTCCTGCTAGTCTGCAGGACTCTCCTCCATGACAGCTTCGCTTCACCAGAACTCCCGTTCCGCGCACCCGTGCCGGTGTGCTGCCCGCGCAAAGGCTCCCCGAGTCCAGGCTGCCCTGCTGCGGTCTTAACCCCAGGCTGGTACCTTCCAGCCCTGGAGGAGCGGCACCTCAGGCGGCACAGCTCCCCACCACAGACCCACCTCCGCCCTCCCTGGCACCACAAGCACCGCGCTGCTGCGGCCTGCGGCCTGGCGGGGGCAAAGGAGGCGCTGCTGGTGGCAGGACCAGAGCAGCTCCGTCTGCGGGGACCACCCGAGCTCCCCATCCCCCGGCCAGGCCCCCGTGCTTTCGGCCCGCCACAGGCAGGCGCCGCCGCGGCCAGCACCCCTCGGCAGAGGCGGGCTGCGAACCCCGGGCCCCCGCCACAGCTTTGCCCCCCCCCCCCCCGGCACCACAGCCCCGGCCAGAGGATGCTGCAGGTGCGTTTGCGGCGCGGGGGCACTGCCGCTGCGGGCTGACGGAGCCCGCCCGCCCCGCCGGCGGCAGAGCGCTCCCCTCCCGGGGCAGCGGCGGCYTGCAGCCCCTCCGCYCGCTSCGGGGCCGGGCGCACACAAGYGCCCCACTGAGGGCGGCGGCTTCGCCGCCCSTCGTTACGCATGCGCCACCGCCACAGCCCGCCCTCCCCCCTCCCGTCACGTGAGACGGCCTCCGCGGCCGCGCGTGTCCCTCCTCGGCAGCCGTAGCGGAGCCGGTGCGGGGTTGCGCGGGCGCCGCCGGCATGTTCCGCATCGAGGGCCTGGGGCCCAAGATGGACCCCGAGGAGCTGAAGCGGAAGATGCGCCGCGACGTCCTCACCTCTGTCCGCAACTTCCTCATCTACGTCGCGCTGCTGCGGATCAGTGAGTGCTCGGGGTGGCGGCCGGGGCCTGTCCCCCCGGCCCGGCCCGGCCTTCGCGTCCCGTGGGGGTGTCCTGGCTTCTGGCAGCCCCGTGGCCGGCTCCGCTGCCCGGCGCGGGGGGGGGGGGGCTTCGTGTCCCGGTGGCTGGGCGCGTCGCCGGGGGAGCGGCAGAGGCTCGGCATCCCAGCAGCGTTTCCAGGGCGCCGGCGGGGCCCGAGGGGCCTGAAGCGCTGGGCTTGGGCGAGCGACAGTGCTCCGGTGCTTGCCTGGAGCGTGAAGGAACAGGGCCGCGCGGTCTGACTCGCAGGCAGGGCTTTGGTGTCCTGCATCAGAGGTTGCAACTCTCCTTTCGGGATGCCCTTCTGTTGAGCAAACAAAAAGTCTTGTTGGGGGGGTTCTGCCCCCCCCGCACCCCGCCTGGTGGTGTCGAGAACAGGCCCRAGGCGCTGACCCGCAGCATAAGCAGCCGTACCTGATTCCCCCCTTGGATGGTGCTGCCTTACCTGTTAAAGCAGTCATGCAGGGAGAGAAGGGACTGTGGGGGAAGTGGAGGGTGGTGTCTCACCCAGAGTCTGAGCATTTTAGATGCCGCATAAATGTGCTGCAGTTGCATCACAGACTCACTGCAGACTTCTTGTTATTTCCAGCTGAGTTAAGTTCATGCTGCTTTATTTTCTCGTTTCAGCTCCTTTCATTCTGAAGAAGCTGGACAGTATATGAACACTTAAGAAGACGCAGTATATGAAAACGTAAAATGGACTGTAGCTGCTTTCCCCTGTTTGTTAATTAAACATTGTGCCAGAGGCAGACATGCAATACTAAATGGTTCTAAAATGTTTCACTTAAGTATATCAGACCTGAGAATGATAGCCTAGTTGGGAGTATGGGGAAGATGTCTCTTGTCCCTGCGGGTGAATTCTGGTCACGGAACACTTCCTAGTATCATCAAGCAGTGACTTGTGATGCAACATTTCTTGTACTGTTTTAAAAAAAAGTCCATCTGCATTTTGTACAAAGTGTTAAGCGCTAGCAAGTTGCTTTGTTATGCAGCTACCTCTAAACTGCCACATGCTATGGCTATCAACCTGACTGAACCTGTCTGTATGAAAAATGAAGACTTTAATGGATCCAGTTCACAAGCAGTTTGATTTGAAATAAATGGAAGAGCAGTTGTGTCACTTAACTCTGGTAGTGATTTATTTTTAATAATCATCACTTAAACTAGAGGACATGTGGTATTATTTTCCTAGCTCTTGTCTTAAGCTCGCTCTCTCCTCCACCTTTAAAATCGACTTGTATTGAGGAAAAGCAAAGGGGAGTGAAAAAGGTAAGGCAATGATGTGTTTTTAAGGTTGCTAAATGTGTAGCAACTCAGCTGTGAAACACGAACATGTAGTTGAGACGCAGAGAAATAAAAGGGGGAAGGGCGGCTCAGCTTTATCTAGCAGGGCTATGCCAGTTTCCGCTTCAGTTAGAACCTCCTGGATCTTGAATTTACGTAGAGTAAAGCAGGAGCAACGCTGTATTTCTTCTGCGAGCTAGTAACTGAATTTTAGTCATAACGGACTTTTTACAAGGCCTGTTACTGCCTTATGCCAGTACTTGTAGGGTTTTGTCATATCTTGAATTGAGCTCTTTCTACCGTGACAAATTGTTGTATTGTAGTAGTTCAGGAGCGTTACTTTACTCAGAGGCTGCCTGCAATATTCTTGCCTTGTACTGCTTACACTGATGTCAAAATAGGTGGTATTTCCTTAGAGAAGCAGCTTGCTTTGGGAAGAGGGTTGTGATTGTCCTCTCTGAAAGGGATTTTGTAAGCTCTGGGGCTGGTGTTTACTAGTGTATGTCGGCTTAAGATGACCGTGAACTGAGTTGCGAAAGCAGGAGTTGGATTTTCAGCCATTTTGGGTTACTCCCCTGTTTGCCTAAGTCTTAAAAGGTATATTTAGGATTTGACTTGATATCCTTAGATCGGGTGCACTCCAGATCTCCAGAGGGACTTAAATGTTTCTCAGACTTGTACTTAACTCCTTGAAATAATTTTCACCTGATGTTAGGGGAGTGCGTGCAGAGCCACCTGCAGCAAAGGCACTGCTTGCTCTTTTCTGTTGCTTGCTCAGCTGAAGGAAGAATCTGTTCCTCCAGTTTACTGTGCCCTTGGCTGAGAGCACCGTACCTGTATGAAGTATGGTGGAATATCTGTTGTCCTCGCCCAAATCTTGTGATTGCAAAGTCTTTTATGAAAAGCAAGGGGGAAAAGATTGTTAGGTCAGTTCAGACAGAAGGGGCAGACTTTATTGTTGGCTGTCACCAGAGAAGAGAGGAATTGCGAACAATGGAGAGACTGACCCTTGGAAATTTGCACCCTTCCATTTTGGCCGGAGCTTGAGCTCGCCTGCAGAAAGCTGTTCTTGAAGCGTATGTAGGTTTGAAGCTGGAAGAGGTACAGATATGGGAGGCGTGGGGATAAACACTGAGGACTGTATATTGCCTGTTAGCTGCAGGCCCGATGTATTGTAAAAAGGGCCCCCGACTACCCATCCCCAAGACAGGCAGAGGTTTAAAGTGCAGTTCATGAATGGCAGGCTTGGAAACTGGGTATTAATTTGGAAGCATAACCAAGTAACTGGGAAGCTTCTTACCAGAGCTGACAGACGGCCCTGGAGCCTTGGATGCCCACTGCAGCCAAACAAAATATTTAATTCTATTTAATCTAATTTATTAATACTTAATTCTTTGGATTTTACTGAGAAATGAAAGCAAGGATATTCCTGAATTCTTGTACTCTGATACCTTTGTAAAATAGAATAAGCGCAATTGAATAAATCGTGGGATTATATTATCCAGTTGACAAATCAGTGCAGCAGGTAACTGCATTGAAGGTATAATGGTGGTGGTGGGAGTAATGAGATCCCTTAAAGAGCTTGGCTCTGCCTGTGCCAGCCGGAATCCTCAGCCATCCTATCCTCTGCCCAGCTATGGAGAATGGGACACTGATATCCCTCTTGGTCTTGGGCCTCTGTGCAGGGTCAGAGGTAGAGCAGCAGAGTCCTGAGGAATTACAGGGATGTGAAAGTTGCTAGCAAGGCAATTTCCCTTTACTGTATCCTTAAGATCATGTGTATGGCACCCATTTTTGTCCACTTGCAAGCACATTTCAAGGCTTAACACAGCTGACCTGTCAGCAGTTCTGCATACCTCTAATCCTGAAGAAATGTACTTGCTCAGGAGCGGGTTTGAAGTGGCTGTTGGGAGCTGTTAAAGACTCCTCTAGGAAGTTGCTTTCAGGCACATTGAGAGATGAAGCCATCTCCTTATTAAAATAGGAGAAAACAAATGGTTGGTGGTTTTCCTGTGACAGTGGTTTTCTGCAGTCTCTGATACGCCAGGCAATTGCATATTTCTCTTCCAAGGCAGAGAGAGGTGCAGCAGGAGGGTGAGGGGGATGTCAGACTGCAGTCCGGCCAATGACTCCCATCTGTTGCCTCTTCACTTCTGTGGCCTGTCCTGCTAAAGTACAAGATGTGCTGCTGTATGGTCTCAGACCCTGGAGAAACAGCTGCTCATCTTCTAAGCCGAAGCAGCGTGCCTACGTCAAGTATAGGGTCAGGATAGCAAGTCAAGTAGAGCGCAAGCCCTTGTGAAGCTCAGAACTCAGGTTATCCTGTAGGTACCTTTTCTCAGGTGACCGTATGACTATTGGCAGTAGGAGGAAGGCACTCTTCTTCCCCTCACATTCTAGGCTCTTAGTAACAGAATTTTCTTTCTGCTCTGACTGAGGGACCTCCATCATCCGCCTGCAATGCAAGCCCTAGCGTTGGGGATAGTCTAGGCCTGCGTCAAAACTCTCAGTGTGGAGTCCTCATCTATTTGATGCAAGCAGGTTGCAGGCTTACCTTAGGTAAAGGACATAAGACTGGAAACAAAGATGTTCCTAAGTCCAGCATGTGACCATATCAACATGGCATTTCCATGCATCCATGCTCCTCAGAGCAGCTATTTCAATGCCTTGGCATTTTCTAATATAACCTTACCATCATAATGCTTTTGGACCTAAAATACAGAAGCTCTGTATGGTTTGCCAGCACTAACCAGGCTTCTGTTCGCAAATTCTTCCCAGGCTTATCTCAAGTTTGGGTGTCCTGCTCCTCATCTTACAGGGCATTTGTTTTGCTAATGGGGTGCTCTTCCTAGTGTGGGATGTCTTCCATTTTCCAGAGGCCCTCTTTCACATTGTCCTGCTCAGCAGCTCTATGGCTTCTCCACCACCATGCTAGGATGCTCAACAGTGTTAGAGCTCAAAGGGGAGGAGTGTGGGCCTTGCTAAAACTTTAGGGAAAAGGGGATGCATGGGGGCAAGGAAAACCTCTTAATGCCATTAGTATGCAGTATCCTGAGGAAGAAATGGTTGAATCAGACAGCCTCCTCAAAGGCTTGGTTCACAGTTACCAGGAAAGGCAAGAGCAGCACATGGTAGTGCTGTTTAAAACCGGCAGCTTCTGCAGTACAGGCCATGTGAAATCCTGGGATGTCGGCACGTCCTGAGGTGTCTCCAGGTGGGAAGCGCTGTTACTACCCTGCACCAGCGTCCTGGCCTTGCCATCATGTTTGGAGCACCTAATAGCAGCCTTCTAGTAACTGCAAGGAGGTTACCAAGAAGGTGGAATCGGGCTTCTCACAGTGGTGCATGGCAGGAGGATGAAAGACAGCAAGCATAAATTGAAAAGAGATTTTTGGGTGTAGGGAAACACTTCTGCCACATGAGGACAGTCAGGCAGTGGAAGAGGTTGTCCAGAGAGGCTGCGCAGTCCCCATCCTCATAGGTTTTCAAAACCAGGCTGGATAAAACTGAATAAGCTGGCCTGGCTCTTAGCTGACCCTGCTTTGAGCAGGAAGGTGGACTATAGACTTCTGGATGTCTCTTCCAGCCTGAATTATCCTATTCTGTAAAAATGAAGCAGAGTTCTGTCATCTCTGTGGTATAGAACTGTTATCTGACCAACAAGCTGTGGTTTCCTTCCCTTGGGTTGTATGCGCAGCTACACACCAAGCAGTTGTGACAGAGAGCAGCCTATCCCTTCAGCTGTGGAGCTGATTTCAGTGAGTCGTTTGATCAAGATGCAAGATCAATTCCAAATTGACTCTTGAGACTGGAAATGAAGATCAATGAGGAAATGGAAAAAATACTATTTGCCAAAACTGTGTTCCAGTGGCTGCAGGTACATGAGTTCAGACAGTCAGAATAAGCATGACTCTGGGGAAGCTTAATCATCTCTGCATTTAGTGAGGGAAGACAAGCACTCGACTGGAGAATAGCCAGCTACAGACAGGCAGCACAATGTACAGAAACATCTGATCTAGTGGAAGGTGTCCCTGCCCACGGCAGGAGGGTTGGAACTAGATGATCTTTAAGGTCCCTTCCAACTCAAACCATTCTATGATTCCATGATCTAGAGCATGCCAAAGACACTAGAAAAATAATGAGGCAATTGTGAAGCACTTAGCACTAAGAATTAGCACAGAAGAGTGTTCAGCATGCAGCTCGTTTTAGATAAAAATACTGGACTGGAAAGTGCATAAAAGTGCATCTGCAAAACTTCCGTGATGTGTAAGCACTGAAAAGCAGCACAACTTTTCTCTAGATCAGTGTTAAATACAATGCAGCTTTTTTGCTCATAGCCTTGTCATCACACTAACAAAGACTGACATGGTTGTAATAGGATGTAACATGACCTGCTTGCAGCGGAAACCAAGTGCTGTTTAAAAGCAAGACTAATTAATCATTGTAAGGTACACTCATTGTAATATACAATGGTATTTACAATTATCCCCTAAAGTGAAACCAATTACTTCACCTTCCAGCCAATTAACTGTTCTTGTACTTCTCCTGCATTTAAGACCTGCTACTAACTCCTGGTTTTTTTGTTACACAGGTAACTGTACCGCATAATCAACTCTCTTTTTTCCTTCGGTCAGTTAAATAAACTAGGCCCTAAGTCTTGCTGTAGAGTATTTTCTCCAACCTCTATGCATTTGAAATCCTCGCTCATCGCAGTGGCCCTGAACAGCCTCACCTAGGGCCTCCACCCTGTGCCCATGGGCTCAGAACTCATTTGAACTCAGCCCTGGGTCTTCTGTCCCAAGCCGTGTTGGAGAAGTGCTGATTTCCAGCTGGGCCATAGCCACAGCCGTGCCTGTGCCTGACTTTGGAGCTTTCCCTCAGACCTGCCTCATGACCACCCGTTTGCCTGGTGGCCTCAGCTCCTGGCTGAACCTGGCTACGCTCTCTGGGTCTGCCCTGGTCATGCCCTGCCGGTCCCGCAGGATGTGCCCTGCCCACCCCACTGCCTTATCCCCTTGGCTCCCCATCCCTCAGGAGCCCTCGCCACCACCGACTGAACGTGTTTTTGCAAAACAAACAAGCAAACCAGCCCACCCAGCAAAGCTTCTCTCCAGATGGTGAGTCTGTACGCTTATCAGTAACCTGTAGCCTCCCCAGATGCCACACGGTGGTGGGAAGCTCTGGTTCTGCGCAGGCAGCTGCCTGCTCTCCCGAAGCGGGCGCATAGCTCTGGATGGGGCTGGTACAGAGCAAGGACCACGTGCAATGGCTTTTTATGGCTGTTACTAAGCTGTTTTTTCAGCTAAGGTGAGCACTTCTTGCATACAGTGCCTCCTGAAGCCCTGAGAAGTCTGTGGCAACCTACCACAAGGTTAACAAAGGCACTGGACAACCACAGCACATGGGAAGCATGCATCCATCCTAGTTGAACCACGTCAAGAACCTCCAGAATGCTCCTGGGAGAAGGCAGCTGATTTGCAGCTGTTGAGAGGGGAGAAGCTCTGGTGCCCTTGTCTCCCCACATTATTGTCTTTTTTGCACTAGCAGTGTCTACATCAGCCTTTACTAATGACGGTGTCTTTCCTCACAAGACACCCTCCTGCCAAATGAAGCCAGTTTTCCAGAAGCGTGTCCCACCTCCACAAAGGAAGGTCACATGCAAGCAGGCATCCCAAACACCTCTCCTATGGCTCATCTTCACACAAGCTGTCCCCTTCTAACAGCAGTGAGTGCCAGGGGAGAGCCCAGCGACTCCCTGACACCGCAGTGAGGCTTTTCCAACTTGCCTGCCACATCCTCTATTTTATATGAGGCATCCCACGGTGACAACCTGGCGTCTGATCCCACTTACATGCCGTGTGCGGCACACAGATGCAGACGGAAGAGCATGTGGTAAGCATGTCCCCAGCTGGGAAAGGGAAGGTTCACCCCCACCATGCCCCTTTTCAGCTAGTGCAGGACTCATCACTCCTTGATAAAACAAAAGAAAAGGCAAAAAAGTCCATCTGTTACAAGGTTCTCCATCTGTAACATTACCTTTGACAAATAAGTGTTTGCAGTAATGCCATGTAATTGAGCCTGTGAGAAGATGAAGTGTCCTACACAGAACATGCAGTAAGTCCCTGCGGATTCAAAGATTGCTACCTGCTAGGTCTGTTCTATTTCCAAGGGCTTTGATGATCTAATAACCTAATGATTTACATCTGCTTTTAGATAGTTAGATGTAAACTTAAGCCTTCTGTGAGAAAAACACACTTCATGGCAGATTGTGAAGCTGAAGCAAGGGTATTATGGGAATTTTTTTTCTGTTGCTGCATGGCTTTCAAATTAATTGTCAGTCTGTTGATTAGTTGCTGTACTGCTCCAAATACTAGTTTTTACCTTGCTGACCCTTAGAAAAGATTACCTACTGATAATTTTCTAGGAAAGAACATTTTTTCTTCTTGGTGCCATGCTTACCATGTAGTTATGATGGGTACATGTGAAACACAGAAGTTAATACTGAGAAGTTAATGCTGCTGGGGTATGACTATATTGGTTTTGGCTGGGGTAGAGTTAATTTTCTTCATAGTAGCTTGTATGATGCTATGTTCTGGATTTGTGATTGGAAAAAAGTGTTGATAACACTCCGACATTTTAGCTATTGCTGAGCAGTGCTTGCACAGCATCTAGTCCTTTTCTGCTCCTCACCCTGACCTGCCAGCGAGGAGGCTGGGGGGGCACAAGGAGTTGGAGGGGACATGGCCGGGACAGCTGACCCCGACTGACCCAAGGGATATCCCACACCATATGATGTCGTGCTCAGCATATAGAAGCTGGGGGAAGAAGAAGGAAGGGGGGGGGACATTTGGAGTTACGGTGTTAAGCAAGATGGAGCCCTGCTTTCCTGGTGATGGCTGAACACCTGCCTGCCGATGGGAAGCAGTGAATGAATTTCTTATGTTGTTTGGCTTGTGTGCACAGCTTTTGCTTTACCTATTAAACTGTCTTTATCTCATCCCATGAGTTTTCTAACTTTTACCCTTCTGATTCTCTCCCCCACCCCACTGTGGGGGAGTAAGTAAGCAGCTGAGTGGGGCTTAGCTGCTAGCTGGGGTAAAACAACAACAACAACCCAAACAATGATATAACAAATCCACCTAAAAACCTGTTCTTTGCAAAGATGTGTTCGAGGGCATGTTTTCACACCCTAAGACATTTCAACATTTCTATAGTATGAGAACTTTGTCCCACAACTCTCACCCTGACCTGCTTCTCTGTAGAGCCCTTTGATCCTCTGAACTGTGTTGCTCTCACAGGCATTTGGGCTGTTACGAGGAATCTAACACTCCCTGTCGTGGTTTAGCCCCAGGCAGCAACTAAACACCCCGCAGCCGCTCGCTCACCCCCCCACTCCGGTAGGATGGGGGAGAGGATCGGGAGGGCACACGGAGGAAAACCCGCGGGTTGAGATAA
>JASVER010000219.1:0-38104 GCA_030449065.1 Oceanodroma leucorhoa
GCAGAACAAAAAGGTCAGCCAGCGGTGACGAAGAGGAGTCATTAGCCTTCATCTCGACGACCCCTGACGACCACCATCAGACTACAGTGCGCAGATRCAAAGGGGAGGAGACCTCATTTTAATATGAAGCGAAGATGAGCTATGCATATGTATAAGTGTATGATGTAATGTTATGTCTATTTATGATTTTACTGTATAAATGTGTGGTGAAAACTGCAGCAAGCTGAACACGCTGTGGTGGAGCGATCCCCCGTGTTCCCARCGCTGCCAATAAAGAATGCCTGCCTTTTAACACTACATTGGTGTTACGAGGTTTCTTCCCGATTTCGGTGACARTTTCTCCAGGCAGAATTACATATTGGAAAATCACAAGTGCCTATAATTTAAATTGATTCCAACAATGCAGATAGGATACTGTAGAAAAACACAGCGCACCATCTTCTGAGCATTTTCTAAATTATATGTAATTACACATGGCTAGTCTTTTAAGGAATGTATTATTAATTTGTTAGGTAATTTGGTTAGCTAATCATTGGTAGTAAAGACTTGCAATAATCTCATATACATATTATATAATTGTGTTAAGCTTATCAGGACAATAGTTTTAAAGATCATTTTATGGGCAGTAGTGTGAAAGTTGTTATTAAGGACAGCAATAGGATTAGCTCGATAGCAACAGATCTGTACTAAAAGAAAACCTCTACAGGACATAGCACTAAGACTGTCAACAAGCTTGTGCTATTTGCTTCTGGGGATTTATCAGCAGTGTACCTCACTAATGTCTCAGCCAGCAGAACTGTTACGTATTTGGGAAGCTGGGATTGCAAGATTTAATAACATATTTTGTATGAGGAGAGGATTCTTGGCCTCACAGTTCCTTCTCAGAACTGCACCAAATTTTGGGGAGGGGGAGGTAAGAAGTTTCAGGCAGGAATGTTCACCTAGGATGTTCAGGGAGATAGATTAACACTTAAAAAAGCTGTGCAGCGCCAGCTTTTTGAAACAAAAATCAGCTAAAAATATGCTACTACTATGTGTATAAATACACCAGATTAAGCAAGAACTGTAAAGTTCACAAAGTGAAGTCCCTATCTAAAGAAGAAAACTCTCCAAAAATTTCTTCTGTATCAATTTATCTACACATGATCAGTTACTTAGAGTCTAGTTCAACATAAGCAAGTAATAGACCAAAACAATGGCAAGGGTATGGTCAAACTGGTAGCAGACATGATGTAAGGAACTGTGAAGATGAAGGAAGAAAACAGATGCAGCAAGTTACTGCCAATTTTCACTCAGGCACCAGCAACATCCTAAACTGCTCTGGCCCAGCCAGAGCTGCATGGGATTATCATCTAGATGAAAATGGAAATGAGCTAAAAACTGATACGTTTTTGGTATGAGGACAAGTCCTAAAAATAACATAGTACATGTGTAGAAAGAAGAAAATGACAAGTTAGAAATTCATTAGATCCTTTTTTATTTCAGGAGAAGCTATCCTGCCAGAGCTACTCAGCCTGTTTTTTAAGCCATAACTCCCAGGTAACCCACCTCCCCCATCTCTTGTAACTAACTCACTTTGTCTTAGAGGCAAAGAGGGGAGAGAATTAACAAATCAAACACACAAAGTTGACACAGTTCTGTCAAAAGCAGCCAAAAACCTGTCCACCACTTGAGATGTGCAGCCACAATCCAGTCTTTCTACTGATTTAACTGGCTGCCAGATCACACCCTGTAGGGAGGAATAATGGATTGATTCCTCTTCCCATCATCAAACAAAAGCACAGAAATCTGCTTTTAACTGAATTATTCAGTAAGCTTAATGTTTGCCTTTTTTTTTTTTTTTTAAGAAATATGGAAGATTTTAAATGTAGTTATTGTCAGATATTTTTGGAAATATTCATTTGCAAGTTCTTGTGATTATATTTGAATCCAACTTTCAACATCTAATGTGAAAGTAATAGAGGAAAACATGCCAAAACTTAGCACACAAAAAGGAAAACCTCAGTAGGATTAGGGAAATAATCAGTTTGTTAATATCCATACAAACCCACAGTAGGTTCCTAATCAAGTTGGAATTTAAAGCAATATTAATTTTTTTCTCCTTTTCAGTCGGTTATATTTTCATATTTCTCTAGAGATTAAGTTTTCATTTCCTTGTCCCATTCAGCACAAAGTCTGAAGAATCCAATTGTATTAAATATATGTATGAAGACTGCTTCTTCCATAAATCTGAATTCTAAATCCAGCAGTGGCTGATTAGGGAAAGATTCCAGCTTTCAGTGTGGGGTTTTTTGGTTGCTTTTATTTTATTTTATTTTTAAATATTAAAGCCCAAAATACAGTTGTGTTTTGTGTTTGGTTTGCTTTTTGTTTGGGTTTTTTTTTTTCCTAGTATTTCATGAACSTACCAGTCTTGAAGAAACCTGTGTTGTGCAATATTAGCATTATGAGAATGAGACAAGGGGCTAAGGGAGATGTTGGTAGCAAAATCCCCGATGGCTCCAGTATCCAGATAATAGATAATGCTCTATTGTGTAAGTCTAACACTTTGCTAACTACTGGGTGAGTCCTGTGCTTTGCCGGCTATCTGCAAGGCCAGTTCCTGATAAGAACCAGAGATTCGCCTTAAGAAACCGACCCTGCAATTTGGATAAGAGCCAAGGACCAACTGAGTCTGCGCAAGAACAAAAGGTTACTAGCGGTGATGAAGAGGAACCACTAGCCTTCATCCCCACGACCCCCGACGACCACCACCAGACTGCAGTGCGCAAGCGCAGATGGGAGGGGAACTCATTTTAATACAAAGCGGGGACAGGTCATGTGTATGTATAGGTGTATTGCGAAACTTTATGCATATGCAACACTTTGCTGTATATGTTTGGATCAGTGCGGCACTGGGGCGCGCACGACTTTGGTGGGACTACCCCCCGTGCTGCCCAGCGCTGAATAAACATACCTACTTTACAGTCTTACAGATTGTGGAGTCCGTTTTCTGCACGTCAAGAAATTGAAAAGAATACTGTATTAGATTGAGGCAAAGAGAGAAAGAAATACAACAAKGTTTCTTGAGATTTGTAACAATGGCAGACCTTGAAAGTGCTTTAGGGTTATACACTGCAAGGTCCTTATACTGAATTGCTTCAGGTTATARAATGCCCAAATAAGTTTTGTTTTGTTTTTTTTCTTTAAACTGCTTTTAAGATTTGGTGGTTAGACTGTTATGCATTAGTACAGAAATAATTAATTTTCTGGTGTATGTATTTTTTTTCTTGACATAATTTCGTAGATTTCTGGTTTCAGTACATAAGTAAATTCTATACAAGAAAACTTTTTTTGTTTAATGCCTAATAAAAACTCAGCCATTAGTTGAATTTTAGACAAATTTTAGACACAAACACTTTACTTCCGTCATGGGAGAAAGTGAAGCCCAGAGTCAGCACACATTGATCTGCCCCTGTATGAAAGAATGGCTTTAAGAAATTTTACTGGTATATATTTTATTTTGGTTGTAGATAGTTGAAATAGACAGAAGCTAATATGAACAATATAGGCTTTAAGTGATTGCATATGTACCATTTTCTAACCTTCAGAAAACCATCCTTGTACTGTACAAATGTCCTGATTTTATACTGTCTGTCATACTAGGTTTAGAAGAGTTCACCAAGACATGGAAGATGAAATTTTACATGCCATCTTTACCCCATGATTCTTGTAATCTAGCTGTGAAGCAGAATTTAAATGGGACACTACTAGGAAATACTGTAAGCATCACTTGAAGGAAATGTGTGCACAGTATTTAAATTATCATTGGCCTTTTCTGTCCCCCTTCTTTTATACAAGGAGAGTTTCAGGAACAGATACATTTAGCAAATCATTACAGCAAAGTACACTGAATTAGGCAGAGCTTTTCAAAGGCGACAGAAGATAGTTTGCATGTATCACCTTGTATCTTCCTCAATATAACATTTTACACTTCTGTCTCTTAAGCTTTTTGTTTGTTTGTTTGTTTGTTTGTTTTTTAATTAAATTCCAGCAACCTTCCACTAAAAAAGTTGCAACAGGTCTTTCATGCAGTTTCAGTAAGGGTTATTTTTGTTAGGGTCTTTGTTTTGTGTTTGGTTTGGGTTTTTTGTTTGTTTGTTTGTTTGTTTGTTTTTGAGGGGGACGAGTTATGGGGTGGTGGGKTTTTTTTGTTGTGGTTTTGTTGTTGTTTGTTTGTTTGTTTTTTAAATGCAAAATTGTCCTCTGAAGCTTCAGGCCCAAACAGAAACTTATGAAGATTGCTGACCTTTTGCTCAGTTTCTCAAGCAACAACAGTGCTAACACACCAGCCTGCTGTGATCTTTAACAAGCCAAGAACTAGCAGCATCCTCAGGCTCTGATTTAGCAGTTTTCTTACATAAAGGCATTTCGCCTGCCTTATCAAAGCTCTGGTCTTTCACTAACATTTTACACAACAGGATGGGCTTATTTAGTTTCCATTTATTTCTTTGTTCCTTGTCTATTTTCTATGCAAATATATTTAATTTCTCTAAATTGATTTTGCAGCATGGTAGTAAATTCCACAGCTTTTTCCAAACTAAGTGGTAGTTCAGTTTTTCCCCCATCACCTACAGTCTGATTCCCTCCCTCCAACTAAATGAAATAGTCTTAAGGGGGGGGAAAAAAATCTCCTAACTTTTACTCTTAATTCTTTTTTGAAAGAAAGCAATGAAATCAATTTCTTTTTTGAAAGAAAGCAATGAAACAGGATCCAGGTTGACAATATTAGCATGAAAGCATGATGCCTCTGTACAAATTTGGGGTTATCTATACTCCACCAGTTTGTTTCCAGTGGTCATTCATGCCTACAGTTCCCACAGCTGCAGCTGTCCCTTGAGACCTCCACAGGAAAAGGAGAGTAAAGACATGATGGCTTGTTTTGGCCTAAGCTGTAAAAAGGCAGTATGTGATTCTTTCCACATGATGGTCCACAGATACGAGGACCACACACAGCATGTGGAAGCAACATAATAGATATCTTGCAAGGTCTGTGTGCAAGTCATTTATGTCATTTCAGAAATATTAACATCAAAGTATTCCTGAGCTGGGAGTGCTGACTAACAGGAACACTGCCTGGAGCTGAGGCTGCTCTTTCTGAAGGTTGGCAAGAGAAATCTGGGGTCTTTTATGCCCATGCCAAAAGACCTAGGTTCTCATCAGACGTAATCTGCTACCTCTTCTGAAAGTGCAGAGTAGTGTTCTTCAAGATACTGAGGGTTGTCTGAAATATCTACAATTCCTTAAGAGTAACAGTTGCAGAGTAGATTGATACCCCTTTTGCTACTACGATTAACCTTATCTAATCTAGAATCACAGAATGGTTGAGGTTGGAAGAGACTTCTTAAAATTGTCTAGTCCAATACCCCTGCTCAAAGAAGTGTACACTACAGCTGGTTGCTAAGACCATGTCCAGTCAGGTTTTGACCATCTCCAAGGGTGGAGACTCTGTAACCACTCTGAAAAACTTGTTCCAGTGTTTGACCACCTCCACAATAAAAAAAAAAAAAAAAAAAAAAAGAAAAAAAGAAATATCTATCCTGTATTTCAGCTGGTGCCCACCACCTTTTGCTCTGTCACCAAGAAGAGTTTGGTTCCATCATCCTTACTTTCTTCCCACTCCCACCTCCCCATTATGTATTTAGACACACATAGTCCCCCCCCTTCTCTTTTCCAGACTCAATAATCCTAGCTCTCAACCTCTCATCCTGTGTCTGATGCTCCAAGCATCATATTTGTGGTCCTTTACTGGACCCATTCCACTATGTCTATGTCTCTCATAACACAAAGTGCAGGACTGGACACAGCACTCCAGATGTGGTCTCACCAGTCTAAGCAGAGAGGAAGGATCACCTCCCACAACCTACTGAGAATGCTTTTCCAAATACGGCTTAGGATGCTGTTGCCCTCTTTTGCTACAAAAGCACATTGCTGTCTCACTGTCAATCCGTTGTCCACCATGACCCCGAGGTCCTTTTCTGCAAAACTGCTTACCAGACACTTGGCCACCAGCCTGTTCTGGTGCATGGGGTGTTCCTCCCCTGGTGCAGGACTTCTCATTTCCCTTGGATGAACTTCATGAGATCCCCATTTGCCCATGTCTCCAGCCTGTTGAAGTCCCTCTGAAGAGGAGCACAACCACCTGGCCTGTCAACCACTCCTCCCCATTTTGTATCATCTACCTGATACTCGTATAGGGCAAAGTGGAAGACATGGGCAATGAGGAAAAAAGGCAGTGTAACATTTGAGAACCTACTTTTTTGATTTTTTTTTTTTTGAGTAGTGAGACTTTCACTGAATAGAAACTTGTAATTGGAAATATCAGCTTTATCCACTTTCTTTACCTTGTAACAGAAGGGTTTTCAAAACATTTGCAATAGAGTGCAACAAAATTACCAACCTTATTCAGGGAAGTAAATACTGTACTGTACATATTGAGAAGAGCTGAACGGGTTCTATTTGCCTTTGATCCACAACAACCACATGATTAAACAGCAGTACCCACACAYTTTAATCAGTTTCAGTCAAGCAGCTAGTCAGAAAAGATAAGATCTAAAGTACCTATCCGTGCAAAGTCCATCTGATGGAACAATCTTCCTGTTTTAACACTGAAATAGCTGCAAACACATAAAAGTGGTGAAACTGTGACACTCGCTCTGAGTTTCTGACCATTGTGTTCCTCCCCAACCCAAAAATAGTTTGCTCCTTTTCCATCAAGTCAGAAATTCACTTGTTGATCTAAATTCATGGTCATGAATTCACTAGAGTAATTATCAGAGGGAATTCTCATTCAACAATGTCCCACACATGGATAAGGTCTGATTGTACAAACTCTACTGAAAGTAATTACTCTGTTCCATTCAGAAACAATAGCAAGATTGCTGCTAAGCATTCTATTGTCTGAAACATCATTTGGAAACAATCAAAGGAAAAGAAAAGACAAAAGCAGAAAAAATGTGGAAGGAACAGTGACATTTATTAAGCACATACCAGCCATCAACAAGCAACCCTTTTTCTGACAGTAGTTTTTTTGGAGTTTTACTCCATATAATCATACAAGACTATTACAGAACACCACACATGTTATTGGCAAATAAAACCTGAGTAGTCTGAGAAGATGCCATGCTTGTGAAATAGGCTTCTGTCTAGAGAAAAAAAAAATAGGAGAGTAATGAGGAATGGTGCCACTTTATTTAACAACAGAAATGGAAATAGCATTTCTGTGTTGCTTGTTTAGCTGTCAACAGAAAATATTTTGGGGAAAAAAAAGTCAAAAGCATGTTGTTATTTTGGTCCAACCAAATTGACGAATTCTTTCTCCATTAAAAAAAAACAGTTTTCTGTTATGAAACAAGAAAGATTTAGATTTTTTTCATATGAAATGCCCCATTTGACCCGAAATTCTTCAATATTCAAGTAAAGTTAAATGTTTACCTTATGGGCYAAAGGGGTGGGGGAGGAGTCTTACCAAAATGTTAGAGGAAAAGGAAGAAATCAGGTTAGATAAGAACTCAGTAGTGAAGATCACCCAAATGTGGCAAAAAGGATTGGAGCAAACTTAACCAAAAGAGCTTTGGATCCCAACTTCCCACCTGGTGATTGTTTTCCATGTTCATCATACTTCTGAAGAATTTCATCTCTGCTACTGATTTTATCAGTAACATGTAAGAGAGTCTCCATCTTCACTGAGCACCTTAATCACTATGGGACTCACTTTAACCATTTTATACAAACAGAAGCATCCCAAACAGAAAGAAATGGAAAGACCTGTGTTAAAGTAACCTCTTCAAATTCTTACACAGGATGCAAAATAACTTAGCTAAAAGCCTGGAATCAGAAGGGTTTACTTAATTCCAATGGGAAGCTTTAATAATAATCCTGCTCATATCCCCACTATTTTTTTTTTWAATTAAATAAATGCCTTGCATGAACAATTAATTCTGCTTTCAACCTGTCCCCTTAAATATGCAAGCATCTGATTGTTCTGACTAATCTTTAGCTACTTACTTGTCTTTCTTATTATTCAGAAAAAAAAATCTTGATTTTGTGGTTCATAGCCTTTTTGTAAATTGAGCACAAAGTGACCAATACGTCAAAGTCCATTATTTATTGCAGGCAATAACTGCAAAATTCAGCAACTAATAGCTGCTGGATAGTGTGTTAAAGCAGAGGGAGCTCATAACAGACTTCAGCAAACACTGGTTCTCTTACGGGAATGGGGCTATATGTGTATTTGCTAAGACATAAACCCACAGATATATTTACTCTTTCTGCATGTCTGAATACTATAAATGCTCCCAAAAACATTATAAAAGCTCCCAAAAATAACCAAAAGATATTTCAGGGAGACCTTTCTTATACCTAAAAAGATATCTGATAAGCTTCAAATCATTAGGTGATATTAAAGTTGCGTACCATCAAAAACCCCACACTATTTATTACTACTTTAAGTTTCTGGCTTGTTTAGAATCTTAAAACAAACAAACAAACAAAAAATCCCCAAACAAGCAAAAAACCTCTCACAAAACAACCCACACCCCAAAAACCACAGCCTTTGCTAGGAGCTTAATAAGTGTGACAACCAATGCAGAACTAGCCTTGAATCTTGTTGTGGGATGAAAACAGGATATGATCTGATATTTTGAATGTATTTCCATACTAATGATATGCTAGGGCCAGATTCACCTTGATATTCTTTATTTTTGAAAGGGCTTTCATAATATTATCTCATGTTGCCTTAAACAGTGTATGTCTTAAAATGCATTTTATATTCACATCGTACTGCTTGGACTATCAGGGATTCAATTCTGCRTTTTATTTTATTCTACTTGGACATTGACTCTTAAAAGTGCATGTTTGTGTGTGCATGCATGCCTGCTGGTGGAAGAATCTCTGCCAACAGCTGCAGAATCCCTATGTCCTACCAGCTATTGTGTCAGGCAGATTCTTTCAGTCTACCTTTCTCTATACCTTTCGTCCTTCCTCCCTTTCCCAAATTGAATCAACTTCTTTGATAACTTTGAAGAGCATTTGTTTAATTCCAGTGTATAATGATGACAGCAAGATATCATCATTGACTGAAGTCTATTAGCATAGAGTGTCTTCAATCCCACAAGTCCTTATCCGATAGGAATATTCTAAGACTTTATTGAGATATTGAGTACACAGCCGAGAGAAAGTTTTGGATAGCTGGCTTACTATACATAGTCATTTAGTGAGATGTACTATGCACCTTACTTCATAACTGGTCAGAGAGCTTAATTTGTTCTCCCATGTTTTACATAATGATAATAATATTACTTAAAGTTTAAGCAGTAACTTTTCACATTTGAGAGGACTCATTGGGTGAACTACAATTTTAAGTTCACTAGCATCCTATTCTCAGCTTTGTCCTGAGCTATAGCACAAACTTGAGAATGTAATTTAGACTTAGTTAGCCTCAGTTCACTGCAAAATGGCAATACTAATGCCAACCTCTCACGATCATTCTAAGATTTTATCGTTCATACGCAACACAGGAAGACCTTTTAATGAATGTCATTATGAAAATTTTAAGTATTATTCAAATATTCACTTGAATCACCACTGAAGAATAATTTTCTTAAAGAACCTTTAGTGTTCAAYAGGTAATAAACTTGATTACACCAAGATTCAATCATGATCATACAATATTATTGCCCTGTAAGTAGCTGAGCTTTTTCCAAGTTCTGTCTCAAAGAAAGATTCCCCCAACATGACCAGGAATGTAAATAGAGGAGGAGAAGAGGGGGGGAGGGGGGGAAGCTTGTTTATTTGGGAGAACAAAATCTTCAAACCTCTTTTTCCTCCAAAAAGTTTCAGCAAGCCCAGGAACTACTTTTTCCATTTTCATATATTTCATTTATGCTTGAAAACAAAACCACGCTTCAATTAGAAGTGTCTAACTAAGATAAAGGCCAGTATACRTGTGATTTTCCACTGGCAAAGTTCATTAGAAGTGCCTTCCACTTGCAGGATGTCAGAGACAGCAAAAACAAAGACATAGTTTGACATAAGTAGAAACAATTTAGTAGAAGCACAAATTACTCCTTTAAGATTGTCTAAAAAGGAAAGGCCATTCTCTCAAATACTGAAGCTTTAATTTGGACTTTTGAAGTCATTGATTATTTGTTTCTCCTATTTGCAGTAGCCTTAAGTCCAAATCTGGCACCTCCTTTTATTTTGGGCTGAAGAATCTGGTTTGATACCAACACACAATGTTTGTCACTCACAGCTTTGTGACAGTGCAAAGATGAAGCCTTTCATCTTTGAAGTCTTTGCACTGTCACAAAGCTGTACAGAGAGAGTAGGAAGGAAAGGGGACAAAAAAAGAAAAGAAAAAAAAGAAAACATGGAAAAGAGCCAGAAAAGATGGAAAAGGAAACAAAAAGCAGTAAATGGATTGGCTGGCATAATAACAGACTAAGGATGGAAACTTCAGTACATTAGAGTTGTTAAGAAGACAGAAAAACATTCCTGTGATCATTGTGGGAACCCATCAGTCAGAGAGCAGAAGTGTTTCTTATACCGGCAACCAAAGATTATGACTGCAAAATATCAAGTGTTCAAGCAGGACCTTCAGCACAACAAAATCTAGGGAGATACTTTGTTCAAAACTGTGATCTATAAAGGCTTAAGAAAGTCTGCAAACATGAACAGCTAGATTTATGAATAAAGTTCATTTCAAATAATAAATTACAATGAAAATTTATTGCAGATTAATTCTGAGATGTAAGTCAGTAACTACATTTTTGAAATTAATATCTTGTTCTTTAGAGCTCCAAGGTTTTATTAAATATCCTGTTGAGTTTACAATAGGTTTTTGCTTTACTTTTTAATTTAAGTGTTGAGGTAATAAACCAGACTAGTTTTAAACAGTGAAATGTATAGACAGCATAAATTGTTTCACCTTTTCTTTTTTCCAAGACTTGAGAAATTTCATAGCCAGAAATTCAAATTGGTCATCCACTGGATYCAGAAGATAAAATAGTTTCCTTCTATGTCTAGAAGAAAGTTTTCAAAGACCAACGTTTCAATACTTCTGGTTACTTCCACAGTTGCAACATGAGCAGTGTAATACTGGATGTGAGATTAACTTGTGCAAACTTCTAACTAATAAACGGTAAACAAGATCGAAAGGAACAAACCTTTTGTACGTGCAATTCTCCCCACCTCTACCAACCATGTTTTAAAAAAGAAAAAATAAACTATTCAATAAAGAAAGAGGGCTATATACATCTAAATAATCAAAAGATGAGTGAAGTGAATTACACTAAGCTTTTGACAGGGATATCAAATGGAAAAGAAGATAGCATGTCTCAAATAGAAACAACAGCCCAGCTGGGATATGTTTTACCCTGCTTTGGAAACATTTTCAGTTAATCAGTACACCTAAACCATCTGTATAATGAATAGTTGATAGCATATAAATTAAGATAGATTGGACAGATCAGTAAAAATAAGTATGAACTACAACATCTATAGTTTTTGAAAAGACGACAGTGAAATTGCTCTTGATCAAACTGTAAACATAAATTCCCCTAGAGCTTCCTGGAGAAGGCAAAAGAAACTGTTTGTGATCCAATCCATTACCTGTGTTCATAAATATCTATTGCAAAATTAGAATGTTAACTGTTAAAAAAACATTAATCAGCAGAACGTTAATACTTTCTTTTCATCAGTATTTCTCAGTTTAATTGTAAACTAAAAGTCTTATTAGGTATACCCAGCAGTAAACTGATAATACCAGCTAAATGCTCAACAGATGTCTCTAACTGGAAACATAAAATTTTAATAGTCAGTTTCTTCAGTATTTAAAGACTATATTGTTATCAACATATTTTTCATAAAGGAAGTTATGCACTTCTGTCAGTTATATTTATTACACTAAGGAACATTTTAATACAATAATGCAGATGTCTTCATTCCATAAACCCCAATGGTACTTAAAGCTAGGATTTTATTACTTGTGCCTGGGGCCAAACAAAGCTATAAACCTGCTACATTCTAGTTCAAACACTGGTGGTGCGGTTTGCATTTTTGTGCCATAAATTACAATACAATGTAATCAAATACATGCAGAAATGGTAGTCATGGAAACAGCATTTTCAATTCACAAAATTTTAAGAGAAATTAAAAAAAAAATGATTTATGAACAATTATTTTTACTCTGGACTAACATATTTCCCCTCAAAAAGTATATATGTTAATATTACTCCAGCAGTATAGGATATTAAATACCCTTGGATAAGAAGTGCCACTCGAAGCTACTCACACTATTTTCTATTATACCACCTGTTGTATTCTAGCAATGCGCACCATCAGTTGCATCAGATTTATGTTTCAAACAGACTAATACTGACCAAGCGTTTMATGCAGTAGTGATATATCAAGACATCAAATGCATCACAATTTATGTCTATCATGATATTGCTTTATTTAAAATGAGAGCACACACAGCCCTTGGAAAGCCTCACTAATAAAAAATATCACAAGAACAGGAAGCTCTCCAGTACATTATGATACCTGAAGCTATAAAACTTTTTAAAATCATAAACAGTGGAATTCCCAGAGTATTACATTAAAGCACACAAAGTTTTTACATCTAACAACTTTATATTTTTCTTGAGAGTTCAGTTTAAGATGTGTAGTATTTGGTAACACTCGTAAGTGAAAAAATCATAGCTTGCTTTACTAACACTGTATTTCTAGAACTATTTTAGCAGTCATTTTTAAGTCATTTGAACATACTTTTGAAAGACCTTATTATTTAATATTTATCTTGTTAAAGCACCAGGGGGTCACAACTAGGTTGGGCTTTCCTGCATTGGTGCTATAATGAATAGCAATCTGAGACACATCTGTTTTTTTAGATATACATATAGTACTTGGCTGGAGTTATATAGTGTTATCCCGACTTTTTCATGCTTGTAATATAGATATCAGTTGTTCTTCGTGTAAGCCATCAGGATGCCCAGACTGCTTTATAAGCCCTCCTACTCATGTTTGCTGTTTACAAATGAATAGACACAGGAAGGGGGGGGTGGCGATGTTGGCAGGGAAGACACCTCTGACCACTCTTCTGTTACCTAAAGTGACTGGAATGGACAAAAGAAAGAATGCAGAGGACAAGTCCTCTTCAGAGTTCTCTCTGAAACCAAGTTTTAACGTAGAAAAAGGCAAACCAGATGTCAAGAGGGGGCATAAATCAATGTTTATTCCTGAAAGCAAAAGTAGGTACCTTTTAGTAAAGGATCAGGCTTATGAGTGCTTTCAGAACAGCTGAGCACATACTGGTTTCTAGTATCTAGKTTTTTTTCCAAACCAGGAAATATCTTTCATTCATGTGTTCCAACTTGGTGCTCCTGGAACTCTAAAATGCAGACTACAGTAGAAACAACTGCTATTATTAAGAAACAGCATATAACCCAAGATAATACATTTCCAACTAACTAATGTTTCCAGTCCACTAAAAAACTTATTCATCAGTCAAAAGGGAATTTTAGTTAGATTCAGCRTATTAAGAGCAAAAAGCATATAGCAGAGTATGTGCCACCTGTCAGTTAGAAGTTGTGCCAACTCTCTAAAGAAAATGTGCAGCAATTAAATGCACACGAAAAAAATGCTTAAAGTTGAAGAACAAGAGAAAACAAGTCCCAAAAAATACGTACATGAGTATGTGCAAAACGTCCCTTCTCCAGCTCTCCTAAGTAGGTTCAGTGAAGTTCATACTGCACAACAGTGTCAGAATAAGCAACAACATGGTTTTCTTTAAAGTTTATAAGAAGGCATAGCATCTTGAATTCAGAATAGATGCTCTTACTTAAGAAATTTGGTGCTGAGGAGCCACAACACATACCTAACCATTCCTGTGAAGAAAACAGTTCCCTCACTGCAAAATTGCACTATGCCTTCACTGCTCCTCTGGAAGCACTCTAGTAGGTCATGGTAAGAAGACAACACTGAAGTATTGCATTCTGAATTTCTGCAGTGGCCTACACGAATCAATGCAATAGAGAGGGAGACAAGACATCCTTAACATATGACCTCAGCTGAGCCAAAGAATGTATTGTCAGTCATTTGATACTACATGAAGAAAAGTGCAAACCTATTCTTCACCACTCCTGTGCCAAGACTTGGACGTAAAAATAACGTGCAGCTGCAAAAAGCACCATGCCAGTATGATAAAGGAAAAAAGAAACTGGGGGGAATGGCAAAAATACTTGCATGCAGTTATAGATATGATGTTTCCTATGCCACCTCCAGATGTACAAGCCTTCCTTCCTCATGGTTTCCATCTCACAGAAGAGTCACACATTCCCTTCCATCCTCCTTCTCCGAATGGTATAGCATCTATACTACTGAGCCCTAGCTCCCCCTCGTAAAACATTGAGGCTGCATCTAAACATAAGAGGAAGAACATTTCACAGCATACTCTTGAGTCCTGATCCCTGCTATCAGCCAGATCAAATACTTGTCTGGAGCATAAGTCTCCTCTAGCTCATATACCCAGGTTTCTTTCTGAGAGAAGACAGAGCACAGGGCTGCAAGGAGTGATCCATGCCTAGTTTTTCCTTCTGCACAGAGCTGGAATTCAGCTAATACTACTAACTCGAGAGCTGAGGAGTTCAGTCATCAATCCCAAAGTTCAGCTAATAAATAAGTAAATAAATAAATAAAATACTCAACCTTCATCTCTAAATTCTCCTTCAGACATACGATAGATGCTGAGTGAAGAATGTTACACAGCAGAACGTTAGGGATGTTCTAACAATGTATTATAAGATAGGAAGATAAAGATTCATCTTTATGATCTACTCTTCTCTTGGCAAGTCCCAGCAGCTACCAAGTGCGCCTGGATTTTGATGATATGGTGGATTGTTTTCTCATGCTAGTAATGGTGACAAGATTGTTAGTAGACCATTTTGATTACTCTGCCACTACTGTTCTTCACTTACTATGAATCTCTCTTACATCTCCCTATCTCTCACCACCATCAGTACTGTATATGAGAACACCAGGGATTACTTTCAGAACTGGAGGTAGTTAGGCTGTGGCTTAAATTCCCATTTTATTTTTCTTATCTAGATGTGCACCGAGCTCCATACCTTTTTCTGATTATTTTGTCCCATCATTATACAAAGACATTTCTTAGAGTGGGGTAAAAATTGTTTTTATGTAATATGCCCTCAGATGTAATGAGATTTTTATGAATATATATGTAGTTTTAAACATAGTATAGGCAGACCAAGTCAAAATTCAGGAAGATAAGCCTATGTCCTAAAGGAGAGAAAATAGCTTAAAGAATTAACACTGGCTTACTAGTATGTGAAAACAGTTCTAAATAAGACACCATTCCAAGCATTTTGAAAACATCAGAAGTGTTGTTTTGTTTAAAAAACCCCAAACATAAAAGCTAAGAAGAATAACTTGTCCATTTATTTTTTTTTTAAATAATTTCTGATTACCTGCAAACAACTAAAAAGCATTTGGAAAAAATGAGTGGGCAGAACATAGTAAGCCAACTTTCTAAGACTTCAATTATCCAAATAATAAATTAATCAATAAAATAAATACTTGCATAAGAATCCATCATTACAAATATCATAATTCTTACATTCACCTAACTGCAGTATGCAAAACAATTTGGTAGAAAAAGCCACACAATAATATCATTCACATAACACTTTTCTAAAACTGCTTCTATCAAGTCTTTTTTTTTTATTTTTATATATATCTATCATTCTTTCTTCTACTGACTATCAAGGAGTCATTTATTCAGACTTATAACCTTTTGTCTGAGTTTTTCATTGGGCCTTCATCCCAGCTTCATTATTTAACTATACACAGCTGCAGTCTAGCTAGCTGAGTACAGCATTAACTCTTTAGTGGCCAGTAGCTCAGAGCAGGCTCCTGTCTGTTGTCACAAATGCATATTATCAACTTTGATAGTGTGTTGGTATATTTAATAACAAATGTTGGCATTTTAGCAACAAAACCAGGTATTTTGTATTCCTATGACTGTGCTGTGCATGCCTTTCAGATATGAGAACTGTGCTACCTCCCATTTACTGATCAAGTGAAAAAAATGCAGCTGCTGACAACATCTTTTTGCTACACGACCTTTTTGATTTGACAGTAGGACATTTTGATGATCTACTGAACTGCAGCCAACAAGCAGGAAAATACTACAACCAAACTCAAGGATGTAGTCAAATGTAACAAAGATAGAAAATGGTGCATACTCCCAGATATTTTTATTGTGAATGAGTTGTCATAACTTCAGACTACAATACGTTATTGTTAATTAATGCATAGTATATAAGAGCAGCCATACTAAAATTATATTTATACTGCTTTTTGACAACAGGTGTTAAGTAACATGTTCTTATCATTTGTTGCACTAAGACATGCACTATCTCTATGTGTGCTATCTTCTAACTATCCTTAGGTTTTCCTGTTAGGAAAGGGCTATACATTTCACAGGTAACACACGTTTACACTAGCATACTGACATGGAATAAAGGGAGCACCAATTTCATCACAGAAATTCAAACTGGCATATTAACAGTTACCTCTTCCTATATAAAATAGTGTGCCCTGTTGTTTTCGTATTCGGTTCAAATGTTGTGTAACTTATGCAGGCTCCACAGAGAGATGATGCACATTTGAGTTAGTGTTCAGATTTGGGTATTTAAGAGCCAAAGGGAGCAGTATGTGTGTCTTAATTATGCTTTTTAGTTTGGCCCAAAGGCCTGCAAAACCAGAGAATTTATAACAACCCAAATACACAGCAAAGCTTTTGCAAGAACTGTTACTGCTAGCATTGAAGAACATTACCTTTCTAAACTATTTTACGTAGTGTACCTCATCTTTATGATACAGATTGTATAAGTTTTACTGAAGTCAAGCAATCAGAAAGCACAATGTCCTCTTTCACTATGTTAACTATCAGTTTTGGAACTTCGAAGGGCCCTACGCATTTTTCTTGCAAGTTTTTCCTTCTAGGATTTCCCTGTGACACTGCATGGTCCAAACTTAGGCTGCCATAGCTTAGGAAGGAGTGAACCATATTTATTTTCTAGGGTATGTTCTCAGGCATAGTTGAATTTCCAGATGCAAACAAGCACAAAGTAAACAACAAAGCAAAACTAGTTCCCTGACCAGAGCATGATCCACAGACCTTTTTCTCTACATCTGTCCACCCCAAAATGTCTTCCAAGACAAAACAAAGGAGACAGTTTCTCTCCTGAAATTTAGCTCTGAAGAGGCTCTGTAGAATTAATTTGATCCACACCAGCTGACTGCCACAAATAAGCAAGAGTGATTGACCCTCAGCCTTCTGTTCTCAGGGCACAATCCTTCCTGCTCCAGTCTGCTTCACACAATTATCAGTGTGGGTTATCTCTACCAGATTCTAAACAACACATATATTTAACCTAATCAAATCTAAGGAGGCCTATTATGTGCTAAACTTTGGGTCTTTTGATTTTACTGAATTATGTCAATAAAATTCACCAGTTTGTTCCTGTTGTCAAATGTTATGACCCATAAAACAGAGAACCAATATGTGTGTTTTCTTCCCTTTCCCATAGTAAAAAGGACTCATTCTTTTTCACTATTTACTATTAGTTTAAAATGTCACCAGAAAATAAATCTCTCTCTTACCAATATTCTACATATTATCCTAAACATAAGAGTTAACTACAGAAACAACTTCCACCATTACCATCAATCAGCATATCAGGCATGAGAATTAGGCTTGAAGAGACAGATTAAATTTTCATCAAGGCATACTAAATTTTGTGTTGTTTTGTGGTTTGTTTTTTTTTTTCCTAAAAAGCTGTTTAGCAGCAAGAGATAAAAATAATTTAAAAAAACAAACCTTTTGTAGATACTACTTTAAAATGGACCATTCCACACAGATGTAATAATTCATTCATTTAAGATGTTTCAGCAATGAAAAAAACATGGAGATTAAGCATCCCATTTCCCCATCCTTGAGTTGTATTGTACTAGCTAGATAACAGGTTTCAGCAGTCTGCAGAGCTACTAGCTCCACACCATCTGTATGGATTTACTTCAGAGAATGGCAAAGGGTAAAATAGTTTCAGCTGAGATTTCAGCTCCCAGTCTACCCCCCAGTCACCCCCGACCAGCTCAGCAAGCAATATCATTCTATGATACAGTTATGGTCTTAAAATGATGCAGTTCCTTTAGGCAAGGGATGTGTCATAGATTTTGGTTAAAGTGGTTTGGCATTTGATTTATAAAACTACACTGACTAGCTTGAGAGTGGTTGAGAGTAAAAACATCCTAAGAGAATAAAACATTGCCCTTTTGAATATATGAAACCAAACACCAGGAAGGAAAGATCTTAGACATTTCATTATTGTTATTTAGGAATGTAACTGAGATCAAAATAGACACAAGTACCTGGGGGGTTGTTAATTCGATGAACTACATCATTCTTTTGGCACATTGTGTTAATAGCAAGACAGGAAAGAAGTAAAGTTTAAAAGAAAAGTTAATCCCAAAGAAGGCAGGGACATATGAAAAAGGAAAAAATATCTTTTGAAATCATTCTCATTTCCTTCAAGCTCATGCTCAATTCAAAGATTTTTCTTTCAATCTCCTTTGGCCGATGCTCTAATGAGGGTAGAGTAAAGCAAGGGAATAAAACTGTGTTTGAAGATTTTCTACACATCCTACACAATTCTGTACCTATTTAGGAAAAGAAAGGCATTTTTTCGGCAGCTTAATTATTCTTATGTCCTTCTCAGTACAGTTCAAGAACATATTTCTACATTTCTTTCTTTGTTTTCTCAACACAGCGTTGCAGAAGTTCCTTTACCTCAAGAATGGGTTAGAAGTCCTTAGAAATGGAGGTAGGAAAAACAAAGATGTTATATTTTAGGGAAGCACTACCGTCTCTTAAAYTTACATTGTGATGTCTTCCCAAAAGCTCCATTCCCAGATTGCAAAATCTTCCACAAAATTTTGTGGCCAAGGGATGAATATGGTCAGGAAAATTAAAGATTTCAAAGCAAGAACAAAAAATAATGCCAAAACTATCTGCTTGACAAATGTGTTCTGACAAAGTATCCTTTGTTTGCCTTGTCATCTTTTTTTTCCYCTCTTTTTTTCAGTTCATCAGTTCTTCAGGTTGGGACCTTGTCTTCATACATATCTATAAGGCACCTACAACATACAGTGATACCTAAATAACATATATTGAATCACAATTAATAACCACCATCTCCCTTGAAAATCCATGGGGTTATTCTGCTGCTAAATTGATGTTGATAAAATCAGCATTAATGTGTGCAGACTCATTCTCACTGGGTTCAGGATGCCCTTGAGAATGAAGTAGGATCACTCCAGTCAATGGCTTCTGAGGAAGTGGAGTTGCCATTAGATGCTTAAGGGGTGCTGCAGAGAAGCTATAACTCTACAATGATATCTATGCCTCAAAAGATCTCAGGTCATCCATGAGTTAAGAGGGACATACTCTTGCTAGAAGGCAAATCTTATCCCCTCACTGCACTCACAGTAAAAATTCAAGAGCTTAAAAAGTATCAGGTTTTGCTTCTCACTGAGTATTACTCTGCTGGAGCAGTAGGCAGCTGACCTACGTACCAGCAGATCTGAAATTACTGCTTATATTGAAGAGAACAAGAACTTATTCCAGCCAATGGAAGCTGTTTTAGCTACTTTTTTCATTTTACAAATAGAATTTAGAAGGCTGTTTTCTTCTTTTGAGAGAATTCTAATATCTCTCAGGTTCAAAGTGACACCTGTTATCTTAGAAAAAGTTAGCATATTCTTTGCAAGAGTTCTGTCTTCCATTGTTTTGTGGTTTGTACAGTTCTTTGCAGTGAGTATAAAATGGATAGTAAATTCTCTTGTCCTCATTATTTTAGTGCATCTTCCAATATGCTGAAATCAAGTTCCTTACACTGATTTAAGTATGACATTACACAGTTCAGGAATTTTTTCCAGAGAGACGAATGATGAACCTTGCATGTAGTGAATGTAGTCAAGGAATGCAGTCAAAGGTAATGGTACAATTTTCTTCTTATTTTACTAATTCTACTATTCTGGAAAAGTGATTTTCTATGTCTCCATTTACTAATTATAAACAGTAAGCAGCCACACGTACTCATGTTTTTCTGAAGTTTAGTTTCTGACAGCAAAGTCTCAACCAAAACAAAACAGATTCTCATCTAGTGTAAGCCAATGCAACTACTCTGCAGAGACTGAAACACCCTGACATCATTTCATAAAAATGGCTACTGAGTCCTGGCTGTGGAGTCTGATAAATCTATGGACTTGTTAACTAGCAGACTCCACAGTGCTATAGAACTGTCATACTTGGTATACTGATTCTGGGAACTGAACTCCTGAGACCCTGGGTGTGAGAAAGGCATCTCTGTAGTACACCCAGGAGTCTGGAGCATCTTGGGGGGTCCTAGGTCTTCAAGTCCCTCTGAAACAGAACAGGAGTTTGGAGTCCCTTTGCCAATTTAGGTTCAACATTTTCAGAACACAGATTTCATTTACTTCCAAATATTCTTTTTCTAAACCTCATTGTGTTTGAACATATTTCCCTTTCCTTTGGAAATGCTTTAACACCAAGTAGAACTTTTTTCAGATTTTGTAATTTTCTGGAAAACAAGCCATTATAAATGTCAAAACTATTTTATTATTTTTAATTATAAAATATTTTCAATTTTCTGTCAAAAGAATTTGCAAGTTATCTGCCCTTTACTCATCTAGGAGAAGTGAATTCCACTTTCTTGATGTTGAAAAATGCTAGCAGKTTTTTTTTGTTTCTTTTTTTTTCTCTTGTTATGATGTATAATATTTTGCCCCATTGGGTAGGATCAATCCAGATCTCCCATAGATACAGTACTGTTAATGAAAAATACCAAATTCCCCTTCTCTGGGGCTGTGTTTAAAGAGAAGATGCTGTCTCCATAGCTGTTGTCTCCGTAGCCTCTCTGAGGCACCGTGTCAATACAGGTGTCATCAGCATCAAGATAACTGAGAATTCCTAGCTGCTCATAGATTTAGTATTATTACCTTAAGTGTGTGATCTGGAATACATTACTCAGCACTGCTTTCTGTGTAGTTGTGAGATTTCTCTCTAGACTGCTTTACCAACAGATAAACAATGATATGCTGCTCCACGCRTTTTAATTGCCGCAATAAACCATCCTTTGTTGTTCACACAGGTACGGGACAACTCTAACCCAAGAGAAGCTTTCACTCTCTCTCAAAAACCTAATGATATGGGAAAATATTGCTGCTTATTCTGTAGTCCTGAGCAGGGTTCCTGAGCAGTTAGGTGAGCTACCTACTGTGTGTCCTTAAGATGAATGATCTTTAAAGAGATTCCTGTGAAACCGCGTTTTGAGAAAAAGTTCTGTTTGTAAAAAACTTCATGTTGGGACACAAATCTCTATTTTAGACTTCATCAGGAATCAGAACTTCCTAACCTGTATATTACATCCTGGTAGAAAAAATTTCTTCATCATAATTTAAGGAATGGATTATGAAGTCACAAGAACCCACTAATGGAGTCCTTTATGGGTGCCATTATAGAGAAGTTCTCCATAATGTAAGGATACTATAGTGATTCTGATAAAGTTTAATGAATATAAAATTAAAACATTTCCACACAGAAGCTGTGTGTTCAAACCCTATAGCATTTCAGCTAGCAACACCATTTTACAGAGAGCAATTCAAGTGGATCATGTCAAATGCAGTGGAGGAACTATTACTTTTGGAGCTTTATGGTTACATGTTTTCCAAAGCTTTAGCTTGTTCGTGCATATCTCTGGAGCAAACTGACTGCACTTGTGGTATTTCATCTATTTTTCTACACTTTCTGAGCCAGTAGAAATAAATCTCCCCACAGTTTCAGCATTCCAAGCAAACTAGAGCCTCAATTTAAAGATGAGAATGCCCTGAAAAGCCTTTTTACACCTAAATCCCAACAGGTGGGAATTTGCATATTAGTCAAGCAACAGTTTTAATCCCAGCACTGCCATCTACTGAATAGATCATTATAATATGTTTTTCTGGAAGATGCACTTTAATACACAGAGAAATTATTGTCTCAATAAACAGATTACTGGATAAATGGAGTTCCTAACCCGATAAAACCATAAGCTATGCTATACAGCCTGGCAAGATGATCAAATGACCTTAAAATATGTATAAATCCAATTATAGGAATGGTGACATTTCAGCAATAGTGAACAGACAAATACCAACCTGCTGTGCGTAGACTTGTCTTGCTCCGACTGAAGGCAAATAAATCCCAGCTGAACTAAATGAGAATAGACTCAATTACTGTTTCAAGTTACTAAGACCGGATATTAATCAATTAATTGTTTAAAAAGGCACTTGAAATTAATAAATCAGTATTGCAAACTCTGGAGGGATCAATGTAAATTGTAGAGGAAAAGTACTCCACTGAAAAGAAATCACTTTTCCTTAAATAAGAAAATCTAAATAATAACTTAAGAGTGAAAAAATTTGATCACCTATGGACAACCTTGTCCCTGGGGTATCTGCCAGTTCCTCACAGGTTGAGTGCATTTTAATGACCAGATAACTCACTATGTACACCTTGTTTCCTTCCTGAAACAACTATTGCATGAAGCACCTCTTTATGTTGTTGGTGAACAAAATAGGCCACAACCTATTGATTACATCTATCTACCGGGTTTACTGCACCAGATGGTTTAACGATACCCGACATTTCCAAAATTTCTTCTTGAGGAAGCGAGCTGCAATTCCTGGTGAAAAAGTGTGGTAGGCCAAGTGCTGGCAACAGAAGTGGGAAAGTGGCTCCCTGCTGATTTAGTGTGGGTTGAAACAACCATTCTACAACCAACAGATGAGACATTTGGCTTTTTTCCTTAGCCCAACAGTGTGTGTGCCAGGGGACCAAGGGGGCTGGTGGCTCCCAGGGGCTGGAGCACTCCAAGCCTGGAGGGTCCCCATGGGGTGGCAGAGCAGGCCCCGTCCCACCGCCCCAGCCAGGAGGAGGGCAGCCAGGGGGCAGCAGGAGAAGCCCCAGCCCCGGGCATCAGGCACCTCCCTGGGGATGGGAATGGGCCAAGGCCGGGCCAGGACATGGACCTGCAGGTAGGCCGGGTTTGGCAGAGCCCATGACTGGGCAGGGTCAGGCTGTGGGGAGCTGGAGGTTGGCCCCTTTGGGGCATCACCGGGGCAGGGGCTGACGGCCCGGGTGGGCTGACACGGGGTGCTGGGCTGCGGGCAGGGTGGAGGGAGCCCCGGGGCTGGGCAGGGACAGGCAGGGCTGGTGGTGCCTCAGGGCCATGGCAGCGTGTTAGGATGGCTCCTAGTAAGCGCATTCTTCCTTTGGAAGTGTTTATATGCACTTTGTTTATCTGATCACCGAATTCACAGACTACAATCAGAAAAGAGTTGGAAAAAAAAAAAAGCTATGAAAGGGTATTTAAAGATATGTTCTTTTACATTCCCCCACCTCAAATTGAAAACGAAATATTCCAACTAAATCTACAGCAGATTTTAAAATCAGCAAAAGTATAAACTCAAAATTTATTTTAATTTTTATTTTAATTTTTACTCATAATTTATTTTGCCATTGTTTTCAGTCAGCTTTTGGGAGCCAGAAGGATTTTGCAGCTAGACAGACCATTCGCTGCACGTGGCCAGGTCTGGACAAACTGCAGCACAGAACAACCATCTCTCTGGAAGAGCRGCGCTCTGGCAAGGAGAGTGCTGAGCACACCAGAGGGAAACAAGGGGAAAGGGGCAAGCTAGCTGGCCCAAAATGAGTCTGATGACACCTTTTGATGGGTCAGGAAAAGAAACCCATTCTTAAGAAGCAATGCACCCTCCCCGCTGGCATTGTTAGGAAGGGATTACTCATGCTGGCTACGTTTTCAATGGTTGGTAGGACTCGTGAGTCATTTGCAGAGAATGAGAGAAACTAGCATAAATGGAAAGGTTGGTAACAAAAACAAGAGGGTACAAAAGCCCTTGAAATAAATAGAAGCAAGAAAAGAAAAATAAGGAAGTGTTCAGAATTCTGTCCAGTCAATGCATTTTTGAGACAAACACASAAAACCTTAAATCTTTCACCTATTTTTCTGAACTGATTTTTTTCTTCTAACTTGGAAACCATCTGTAAAAGCTATGTTCTTTTTGCCACGTTCCTCCACTGTCACATCAGACTATATCTAACATCTCTGTGATGCTCTTGTCTTACCAGGTATTTTCTGTATTGCATCATTTCACAGCTTCTTTCACTTTCTTTCCCTATACGTACTTCTCGCTGCAGTCTGACCAGATGCATTACGGACCCTGAAACCTCATTTATTTGTTGCCTTGTTCACTCTGTATTTTTTTCTCTTTCTCTGCATTTTGTTACTTTTGCCCCAACCTCTGATTCTGTTAATAGTTCTTTTCCACTGTTGGAAAAAAATTCTGGTCTCTGACTCTTATTCCAGTATTTCAAGACCTGTCCCATGTTTTACACCTAATTTCTCTTCCCCCATGCCCTATCTATCATTACACTAAATCATTTTCAGTCCTATTAACAGCACCTTCCAAACAGGATCTCTGCTTCTTGCCTTCCACGTTCTTCAATTTGTCATTTAATTTCATTTCTTGTCTCTTCTGGCATATGCTTGTTCCTGTTTCTTCATATTTGCCTGACTTTCATGTGCTAGAAAGATACATGATGGTAAAAATATCAGTGAAGAAAGTGCATCATTGTTTCTATTGTCAGATTAGCTGGTGCTGAAGCATTGAGATACTGTCCAAATGTCACAGAGTATAATCATAAATTTTCCTCTCCTTTCACCAAGCCTCAAAGCATTAATATTGGGGATGCCAGCTCAGTATCCTTATCTCTTCACCTATTACCTGTTTCTAAGCAGATTTGGAGTGCATTCTGGATCCAGGATTTTGTAGAAATGTTGCAGAGGCTCAGCTAGCCCCTAGATTATAATCCCTTGCTACTCACCCATGTGAGCCTTTAAACAAGATTTTTCAAGGGATGAAGGCCAAAGCCTGAGAGATGTGGAACAACAGGGGGCAAGGAGTCTGGGTGACAGCACAATAAAGAAAGTTCTCACATATTCCCTAAGAAAACAGCACAATTGGCGACCTATCTCAAGTGCCTGGACATGAACTCCTCCAACATGAGAAAAAAAAATAGAGGAATTAAAAATTGTGAGCAGTTGCAGGGTAACAGAAGCATGGTGGGATAGCTCACATGACTGGAGCACTGCAATGGGTGGATACAGGTTCTTTAGGAAGCACAGACTGAGGAAGAGAGATTGAGCTGTATGCAGAAGAGCAGCTTGAATGCGTGGAGCTTTGCCATGAAATGGTCCACAAGCCAGTTGAGAGCTTATAGGTCAGGATCAAAGGGAGGCTAATGTGTTGCTGTGATGCGTTTCTGCTACAGACCTCCTGATCAAGAGGCAAAATAAGATGCAGCCTTCTTTAGATGACTGAAAGAAGCCTTGCAATCAGGAAGAAGATTAAAAATATTGATTGGGCATGGAATTAGGAAAGCTAAAACTCTGCTGCAACTGAAATTGGCAACAAATGTGAATGGCAAAAATAAAGACCTCTGTAAGTATATTGACAGGAAGACTATGGGATCTTGTGGTGAGGATATGGAAGGGATTGCAGTGTTCAAAGCTTTGTTTGCCAAGGTCTTTACTGATAAGGTATGCCCTTCGGCTTTCCAGGTCTCTGTGCCTAGTGGCAGAAGAGTCTGGGAAACTGAGGTACTGCCTATGGTAGGGAAAGATTAGTTAAGGGTCAATTGAGCAAATAAATTTGTTATACAGCAGTTCATGAGACCACATGAGATACACCTGGTGTCAATGAGGGATCTTGGCCAAAGTCACCTTTCAAAAACTGGGTTACCAGGAGAGGTCCCTAGTGACTAGAGAATGGAAAGTGTCACATCACTCTTCAAGAACAGTGAGAAAGAGGATCTGGGATATTAGAGGCTGGTGAGCCTCACTTCAGTCTCCTGGAAGATTATGGAGAAAATCTGCATATGGAAGTCATTCATAGGCACATGAATGACAAGAAGATGAATGGGAACAACTACAATGGATTTATAAAGGGAAAATCACTGCTGGTYAGCCTGATTGCGCTCTCTGATGACTGGCTTGGTGGACAGGGGATGCTATTTACCTTGACTTTATTATTACTTTTTACGTGGTCTCCCATTGTATCTTTGTAGCCAAGCTAAAGAGATATGGACTGGATGCAGAGACTACAAGATGGATGGAAAACTGGTTGGATCAGGAGGCTCAAAGGGTAATGAGTAGTAGTTTGAAATCCATTAGCCAGATGGTTACTAGAGGCTTTCCTCACAGGTGAGTACTAGGGCTGCTACCATTTAATATCTTCATTAGCTACCTGGATGTCAGGGCAAAATGCACCCTCTGCAAGTCTGTGGATGAAACCAAATTTAGAGGGAGATATTGATATGCTAAACAATAGGGCTGTTGTTTCAGTGGGACTTAGACAGGGCTGACAGAAACTCACGAAGTTCAACAAAGACATGTAGAATGTCCTAAACTTGGGATGAAATATCCACATGCAGCAGTGTTATCTGGGGCTGACTGGATAGAAATAAGTTTTGCAGGAAAAAAAATTGAGATCCTGGGGCAACAAGTTGAACATCAATCAGCAGTGCAGCCTTGCAGCAATAAAGGTTTATTGCATAGTTGGATGTATTAGCAAGAGCGTAGCCAGCAGATCAAGATCCTCTATATTTGGCACTTGTGACCACATCTGGAGCATCTTGCCCGCTTTTGGTTTCCCAGTACAGGAAAGGCAGTGACACTGGGGAGTAAGTCCAGTAGAGGAACATCAAGACAGTAAGTTGCCCAAGAGCCTATGGAGATTTTTTTTTTTAATAGATCATTAAATCTATATTATTGAGCAGTTATATGTAGCTGGGAACTTCTTTTCCAGTCCAGATTCATTCACCACATATGCTGTTTACGAGAAAGCATACACTGATTTGCAATCTTTGGTCCAGCACTAGAATACTCTTGAAATACTGAGTCTGTACTTTGCCATGCCAACTAAATGTTGCCTGAAGCTGTCTTTCACTGCACTTGGCTGCCTTGGGCATGGATAAGAGTACAGCAGTACAGCCTATATCCAACAGATAACCTGAGCCTGTCTCTTTCTAAGCATGATGCAGACACTTTAAGCCTTATTTACAGTAAATCTGACAATCRGTAGTGTGGTAAAAAAGCCTGCTGCTTTTGGGTTTAACATGCTAAAGTACACTTGCAAATCAACTTTCAATYATTTAGTTCAGACATAACCTATGAAGCTCTGAAAAACATTAGTGCACAGATAAAAAGCATGTGACAGGCAAACGCCTTAGAGAGGATCTGGTCATGGAGGCAAATAAGCAAGGCTCTTTTTACTCACGGTAAAAATTAGGTCATGCTATATAGTGCATGCAGGTTCCATTTTTGTTTTCAGGAGGTAAGCTACTTCTTGACTGAGGGGAAGGGAAAAATACCAAAATATTTATCTTACTTTTTATAATGTGTCCAGTGGTCTGAAATGTATTAGCTGCATTCTGATATCTGACTTTCATAGCTCTGTAAAAATAATTTTTGTAAATTTTGCTCAGAAATAGCTTAGATATTTGTTACATAGTGCACCATTCCATGCTTGAGTGGAATACACTGTGTAATATATCTGTATTGAGCCACTGTCCTTATAAACAGTTCGGTACAATCATTAATCACCTGTGCATGCTTAATCCCACCTAAATTGCATACACATTTTCATGTAATTTTGTTAATGGCATCAAAGTTAGAACTCTGGAAAAGTGTTTTACATACAAATGTTTGTCACTTATAACCATGGTTCACATATGTAAGTSTGTACGTGTACTCATATGCTTTTGAGGTCGGTATGAGTAAGAATAGTTAGCAACATTTCTATCTGTTAGGAGGGTTTCTTCCCTTCCCCTCTGATTCCTGCAGACTGTTGTCTCTTTCTCACAAGGTGTTCATGTTAAAAGATCACTCAGGTACTTGAAAATCTGGTTTCTCGCTTTTGTCCAATGCCCTAACACCTATATGAGAGGGCCTGTATTTTCTAAGCAARCTGTAAAAGAGAAAGGGGAGATTCCTAGCATCCCTGTTCATAGGGATATTCTAAATGTATTTAAGAAAACAGAGAGGTGCCAAGTCACTTGGTTATGCAAATCTTGCTGTCTGAGAAAACAGACTGAATCAGATCAAAATATTTACCAGAAATCACTGATTCATATACAGACCAATTTCCCACTTTGTTTTTTTTTTTTATTTTATTTTATTTAGATTTTTATTTTTTCTTAACTAGACTGGGTTCTCCTATCTGAGAGGTCTGGCTGCAGAACTGAGGGATGAGATAATTTGTGAGCAGCCAACTAAAGCTGTCATCATTTTGCATGAACAAGGTTTCACACAGTTATGAATGAGAAGCTGAATGGAAAAGCATTATTTAAAAAAAAAACTCTTAAAAAATTCAACATTAGGAGCCTTTGAAATATGAATGAAAGCATAAGAGAGAGCAGAAGAAGAGAAATGAAAGTGTCTTACAGATGCAAGTGCAGTGGGAATCTCCTTTTCTCTACTGGATAGTTTTAGCATAGTCCATGTAGTATAAGAAGACAATAGAAACCATTGCAAAGAAAAAAAATGGGTGCTTTCCCTACCCAGGTGAAGTAATTAGGAAAGACCAGGTTAGTAGACAGTCGGGATTAAGAACATACAGCTCTCCAGAAAAGCTAGGATAGGGAAGAAACCAGCTGTTAGAGTCTAGCTATCCATTTAAACTCCATCCTAAAATACTCCCAGTTATAATATTATGAACTGGGCTGAGAAAATTCTGATGTTGGTAACAATAAATAATTTAAGAGAACTTGAAAGATTCTTTTTTAAATAATTKCTTACATACTTGCTCTGGCACAAAAGCCTGTAGGAGCAATGTAAGTTCTGTTCTAGGTTATTTCTCCTAGTGAACAAATATGAAGTTGGAAAACCCTTTATCCTTTATCCACTGAAGTCACTGTATTCTTAGTTCTGATATGTGACAATATGTAATGCATCTCTATACAGAAAACAGCTACACAACCAAAATTAAGCCAGCATATAAGGATTGTTGCTAAACAACTAAGTATAGGGACATATTTTCTCTTTCGGTTATAATATGTATCTCAGGTTTCCTATCCAGTGTCAATAGAAGGACAAACCGAATCTCCAGTCTGTGATATCTCCCTGTCCGAAGTTTTGAAGCAATTCCCACACAGCACTATAGGTTCACTCGTCACAAAAGCTTTCAACAGAACTTGAGGCAATGAAAGCCTTTTATTAATAACTCTACGCTTCACTTTACCCTAATATTACCTAAACTGTGGCAGCTCTCAGCACTGAAATGTATACTGTCATTTGCTATTACTCCATGTACTTTGGGATATAAGCAAAGATAAACAGTTTTAGGTCTAGAATGGCAATAAATAAAATAATAATTAATTTGTTAGGGTAATGCTTCAGACAAAGGAAGGCCAAACTATATATGAAAATGTCAGCTCTGCCAAACTATATATGAAAATGTCAGCTCTCTGTCCATCCATTCCTAGCTGAAAATGTATGTTTTACATACATGTGTACATATATATACGTCTATGCACTTGTGCGTATATTCACACACAAAGAAATAAAAGCATTTCATAGAAGTAGTTTCAATTAATTGAAATAAATCAGATGTAATGAGAATGTTACATAATAACTACTAATTACTAATTGATGAACTTAGTTTCTGTTTAGTCATTATACCAATACTCTGAACAAGAATCTTTTAATACAGCTGGTCTCAAAATAATTAAAATTCTTTTTTAGATTCCTATAATAAAAATAACACTTCATTATTACAATGGCAGTAGTATCAATCAGTAACATTAGTTTAAAAATTTAACTTCAATATTTCCTGAGTTTTGGAGCATTTGTCAATACGACCTGAATTTCTGTTGATGCAGATATTTTTTTTTTAATGCAGAATTCATAATAGTACTTATTATTTGCTTCTCCATGTCTTGGTAGACCATTATTTATATTATCTGTGGTACGTGATCTGCAGAGACCCAGCAAGTTAGGCACCTTTATTTTGCGGATGAATAGCAGAGGGGATTCACAAAATACTTTAATGTATATTACCTAGGAAGAAAAGGGGTATGTTAGATATACTTGGTATGTGAAGTGTATTTTCATTATTACACTGAAAAGTATAAAATACAATTGGTGGTCTTTGGATTTTATTGATAACGGCTAAGAAGAAAAAAGTTCATGGTTACATTGGATAAGACTGTAAACACTGCTGGTTTTAGAATGGATTTAAAACATGCAGTCTAATTAAATTTGTAGGGGTTTGATTACATTATCAGAATTATGATTAGTGTTGAAATACATTTAAACTGAAGAATGATTATTGTGTTAACTAAGGGTTTGAACTGATTATTGTCACTGATTTTTAAAGTAAACGTAATAGTAGATCATGACCAAAATCCAAACCCTACAGTTCAGGCGAAATACTATTGATGTTTTTCATAAGTTCCTCTATAGAGGAATGGACTTTACTCAAGTAAGTAAAACAAGCAGGATTAGCCTCTTCATTGAAATGACAATATATTTATTTTACTATGGAGCACTTGAATTTTGCTGATACTTGATTATAGAAGCAGCTGATCAAAAGGTTTGCCTATCACCTGCCCAGCCACCTAGTCTGTGTCCAACTACAGTCACGACGGATATCAATAATTGTCAGGAGTTTATAACCTGTTAATGKGATCTAGTAAACAGGTAGCCAGGAATCATGAAGTTCTGTTTTGAGCGTCCTGACAGATGAAGACAAGTCAAATAAAAGAATCTAAGAAAATGGGTATTTTACAAGGAGTCATTACTATTTACCACCATGATTAAAAATGGGCATGACTCATCTCATCAAACATGATCCTGGAACAATTGTTCAAGACAGTGTGTGGTTCCAAATCTAGAGACTATGCATCGTCTCAAAGACATTCCTTGGCCTTTCAACAGTAAATAAAAACAGGTGAATCAATTGGTTTTCTTTAGTTATGTACAACTGTTTAATGGACTTTAGCTGACAAGTCATTACCCATTAAAATTATGAAGCATATTAATGACACTGATTTTTGAGTGCTTGTTAACACTAGAAAGTTATCCTGGATTGAAGCAGACTATTAATTATAACAGCTATTTTTAAACAATGCTACCTGTGACTCTGCCTATTCCAGAAATGAATGTCACATTATAAGGACATGAAGCCACTTTCAGCTATTTCAGTTATTTCAGTAAACAAGCCCTTTTAGCCTATCTTCTACTTTGACAGATTGTCCAAGATACAAATTTGRTCAATAAAAACAAAATGTTCTTTTTAAAAGTTAAAAAAGTCACAGTCAACAAACACAATGTAACTTCTAAACAACTCCCTAGTTTGGTGCCTCTGTCTCTCTCCTCCTCCCACCCAAAATAAATAGATCCAGCCTGCAAGATGCTGACCAGTAATGAGAGACACTGCACATCCATCACACYCACTGCCTCAGGGGGAGGTAAGAGCACATAGATTTTTCAAGGCCATGTTCAAACTATGGATATAAAACTCAAAAACCTAGAGGAAGGCAACAAAGTCTATGATGAGTATTTATCATTCCTTATACAGGTCCCGGTTTCTACCCTGCCAAAAGGACGCTGAGGAAACACTAAAAGAGTGCTTCCCAAGAACACCCAGGTGAAGATTGTTCCCCAGAATGGAAATAGACAAACAGACAGTGTTTTCATAGGAATATCTTTATGATCGTGTTACACAGCAGCTTATGAGAAAGTTTTAAAGTTGTTGGAAGGAATAATGTGTTATTACTCCCACAGGAACCAGAGCCGTTATTGTGCCATTGGCCTGTTTCACTACCATATGTGTTTTATACTTACTAACTCTCATGTTGCCCCTAACATTAAATTTACACCAACTCTGAATGTTACCCGATCAATTTATTTATATAAATTACTTTATATAAGCCTACTCTCAATGTGCTTGGAGGCTCCTTTAAGTGGTCTCACATAATATTTCTTGTTGCATTCTGCAGTGCTGCTGTCGTACATTTTCCCCCTCTAACATAAAATATATCATGATATCCATAGCTTATATGTATATCAAAATGTCTACTGTTTCCAATGACAATTAGATCGTACCTTCTCAAACTCAGATACAAAATTAAGTAAAAGAAAGGGAATAAATATTGCAAAGAACATTTAAAAAAAATGCACCATGATTGTAGTTAGTGTACAATAAGAATTTACTGCCCATTTTCCATTTAGTTTAACTGTTTGTATAACAGTTAACTCTATAGCTTAGCATGAAGGACACATGAGTAGAAGAAGGAGAGAGGCAATATATTAGAGATCTTTAAATTCAGAAGAAGATTGGTTATCATATACATTATAAAATATGCATGGTCAAAATTACTGAACTTGAATACATGAAGTGGGATATTCAGATTCTTCAGCTTCAGTGGCTTAAGCAACTTCCAAGAATATGTCCAAAGAAAACCTTGTCATTGGCCTCATTTGGCTTAGGAGAGAGCCAGAACTAACATGACATTGCCTTATTCAAGCCAGATGAACTGAGATAAATGAGACAACTGAAAGTCATTAGGGTAGGCAGAATTTCAAAATAAGACTGAAGAAACGTGATAGAAGCTGAAAACTTGGGACCTTGAACCCACCTCGGTGTCTATTTTCTTGAGAGACACAATCAAGTTTTAAACACAAAAAACTAGATTTTAAAGTAATTTTACAATATCTACCAKTAAGACAACTGTTTTCATATTAATTTTTGTATTTTAATAGAAAAAAATTGCTGCTGACTCAGGTTTTATTTCATGTATTTAAACATAGCCCTGTGATATTTTGCAACTAGAAATATTGCAGTCATGCCAATGCACAAGGGAGAAGTAGAAAATGCAACCCATTAAAAAAAAAACCTGAAACACACTCATTCRGTAACTGGCAAAGTGAAACGCCAAAGCAAACAAGCAGCATCAATGGTGAAAATATACGAAAATATTAACTATTAAACTGGCTTATGTTTTAGTCATCTGAGGTATCATAAGCAACACAGATAAGTTTTTTTTTTAAGAATATATGACTTTAATTGACTTTGTCCCTTTAATGATAAATTTACAATGAAAATGACACGTCCACCATAATTTTGAAACACAACATAGCTACCACCGATTTGCTGCAAATACCTTTGCATTATATTTGTTTGTGGCAGAGGAGTAAATTTGACAAAAATAAATTCTTAYACACATCCACACTTGTGGGATTAATAGCAAGATGAAATATTTCAAATTAAATAAATSAAGATAAAAATCATATAAAATAATATAAACACTCCTGCTGGATCTCCTCAAGCAAGATTTTCCCCGGCACACTGTCTAATACACCAACCTTCATAAAAAAAGTGAAGAAACAAGATCTGTTTATTGAGAATGAGACAAAAGGATGCAATTGACATTGGCCTGATATTTTACCTCTTGTCGACTGTAAATTTTCCTAACCTCCAATATCGATGTCAGTCCACCCCCAGAACTCTGAGGCCATTCGTATTGGGAAGAGCACACACGGCTAATAAATGTACGGCACCCATGCAACTTCTGGTACATTTGCTGATCCTCTGAGGCCCCTCTCCCAAAGGCTATCAAAGATGCTAGTGGCAACTCCTCTGATACTTGCCATGGACAGGTGAAGTGGAGATGGTTTTATTTAATTTGGAAGAGGAAGAGTTTGCTCTGCCATCTCTCCGTGCTCCCACAATGTGTACTCAAGCATTAGTGGACAAATACATCAAATAAATATCAGATAAAAGCACCCAAAATATGCTCGGTAATGCAAAGAAAGGATATATTTTAAGGTCTGGTCAGAGTAGATATTCAAAGCCTCCATTGTTGCTTCCAGAAATGTCAGGACAATTCAGAAATGTCAGTTCCTTTACCGGTTTCCAGATTGTAATTGAAGGATCACGTAGCTCTCTCGCTCTTTTTCTCTCTTTCTCTCTCTCTAAATAGGTCTATAAAGATCAGCTGGAAAGTGCAGACAGAATTGTTCACTGGTTAGCTTTACTTAGAGCTACAGGGTATATATGTGCTTTGTTTTGTCTTATTGATCAATYTAGCTTACATTTTTAGCACACACAAACAAAAATCAGGAAAAAGAAAAAGTCGATGAAAAACACGAACAACACAAAACAAATAAGGTTCCAATCGTGCAAATTTTGCTTCACTGGATAAAGCACTTCTTGACACAGTAATGTCCAGAATCCCCCTCCCCCAGAAAAATACAGGACTGAGACTGAAGCCGTTCTTTTTTTTTCCTTTTTTTTTTTCTTTTTTTTTTTTTCTTTTTTCCTTAAGGCTATACAACACAAAGAAATAAAGCTTGGAAAGAACACTTCATTGGGCTGAACACTTCATTCTTCTGGCTCTGGAGTGAGCCTTTGACAAAGCGATTGTGTGGTCCGAGTTATTTGTCTCATTGGGACAACAACAAGAGAAAGAAAAAGAGGAAAAAATGAAAGAGAGGAAAAAATAAAAAAGAATAAGAAAGTCAATGATCCCAACAATAAAATCCAAAATTGACTTTACAATCACAGGTACAAATTGCTCAGGTCGATAATTTCATTTCTCCTAAAGATCACTGTCGTCTAAAACTAATTAGAGGCGCAGGTTCCCAAGGAATTGTCAATATTCAAAGCAAATGTTGGAGTTTAGAAGGTTATCATTCTTCTACAGTGACAGTCTGTGGGGTGACTGGAAATATTGTCATGTGCTGCCAAGTTCAGGGTGTCATTAACGATTGAATCCTTGCTCCGGCTCATGGATCTGTCTCCTATTTGGCCTTCTTTTATAGTGGAAAGACTAAGAAGCCGGAAAAGGTTGAATATTTCCACCCTCCCATGAGGTTACCCCTTTCCAGTTTGAGATGCACTTTGTCTTCTCTTTCCATGTGGAGCAAGACCCCATTGCTGGCTGCTTCTCTGGTGACGTCCTGATCCCCTGCAAAAGCTGAAATCACTGGGTAGCCGTTTTGCATTAAACTTACCTAAAAAGTGCAAAGAGAGAGAAACTGAGTTTTCTCAATACTCTCAATGATTGTTTTGCCCTGTGCACATCACTAAGCTTTTGTGCAGGTTAGAAACAAGGTTGAATTAAGCTAAGGCAATGCGCGATTTCTGTCATGCATACAGACCCCTTTAACTAAAATAACCTACAGACTCGTTCTTCACTTGCTGGTTTTGTAAATGCACCTTAGTGTCTAGAAATGAGCATTTGAAAAAAAATGAAAGACAGGATCTTCTTTTGATCACAACCCACCTGGATGGTTTGTCTGTTATAGACCTTGACCACGTGGAAACTGAAACTATATATCCCTTTTCTTGGTGCTACAAATATACTGGAAGCAAGATCAAAATGGTTGCCAATATTAACTAATACCTGGAAAGTAAACAAACAAACAAGACCAAAACAAAAACAAAAACAAACAAACAAACAACAACAAAAAAAAWTTTAAAAAAAAGGAGGGAGAGAAAGAGAGAAAGAGAGAAATCAGGCCCCACCTTAGAAAAGCACCAGTGAAAATCTGACATGAGATCCATGACCGATTTAAAGCCTAGTCGAAATGGCATTTGCAGCACAATTAGAAGTGCACTGCGGGGGAAAGGAGCCAAGTTACAGAGGCATTTATAAAGCATCACACTTCATAAAACGATTTAGTTACGCAAAAATGATCTCCAAAGCCTGCTAGATGAAGTGCAAATGTCCACACTGCACTGTCAATAAAGCAAAGGTAGCAGAAGCGGGGAGGGGAGGTGGAGGGAAGGAAAGGAGGGATGGGAAAGAAGCGAGGAAAAAAACCTCGAAGCTCATCAACTCATAATGCAAATGTACGTTTTTTAGCTAGCACTACTGAAATCAGACCTGTCCTCGAGTTTAATAGGGTATAGAACTAAAATCGTACTGCAGAGAGGGGCGAAGGAGGAGAGAGGATGCTCAGCAACAGCAACATCTGCCAGCTCATGCCTCTCCGTCCCTCTGGAGGGCTGTGCCGCCTGGCCCGCACCCTCCTCAGACGGCTGGGGTGGGCCTGCCCCTCCTCCCCGACGACAATCTTGATTTGTCATATATTTCAACGTCTTTTGAAACAAAGAAAAAAGAGAAAGAGTTGAGCCCTCCGGCAGATGTGCAAAGCCTCACTCGGAAGCGGCGGCCGCATTCTGCCCCCGCAGAGGCTGGCGGTGCGACCCCGCCGATTTGACGGGGATCCGGCCCCGGCTCATCCGCTCTCTCCCTTTCCAGGCTCCAGCGACGGGCAGCCTGCTTTGGCTGAAAAGGCACGGGTATCGAGGGGAGAAAGACCCGCGGGCCCGTGGCGATCCCATGCGGCGAGCGGGTGAGCCCGAGCCGGCTGCTCCGCCGTGCCCGCCCCCAGGGCGCCCCGGCCGCACTCAGCTTTGCGGGCTACAACCTCTGTTTCAATGAAGAAAAATAAAAAGCAGGAGGAAACAAAAACAAACCCCCCAAAATCCCGAGCTTTTCCTCCCAAATAGCCAAACACTATTGTTTCCAAGAAAGGAAAAAAAATGAATCCGTTACTGTGGGAGCACCGGGGGAGGAACGCTTTCAAACTCCTGAGAACTGAGCATTGTGGGGTAAAGGGTCTAAAATATACTATACATGAAGTAAGCTCTCTTTTTTTTTTTTTTTTCTCTACTGATCTGACTTTATGAGATCTTGTACGCGAGGAATAGCTGTGCAAACTCATTAGGAAGGACGGGTGGACAGATGAATGACAGGCGGACAGACAGATGAAAAAAAACCCAGAGAAAACAGTTTGCTAATTTTGGCTGACTGCAATACTACTTCAGGAGTCAGAGGCGGTAGAAAAAAAAAGTAAATTTCATGGCAAAAATCAAGCGGAAGAATGGGGCATAGAGTCTGGGAGGCAAGCAGTGCTGCGGAGAAGGGGCAGGACGACCAGGCCGGGCTGTCCACTGCTCTGCCCGGCGTATGCCGTGCAGGGTAACACCGCTCTCTTACAACCCACCGGGGACATCGTTCGCCTCGTTTGATAACGCGGGAAACACCCTGTTCTTCCTCAGCCCTCCCTCCCCCTGAGAGATGCTGTAACATTGCCAAATGCGCTCGGAACAGGTAGATCCGGCGACTCCCCATCGGTAAATCTCTGTACTCCCCTTGCCCTGAAAATCAGCATTTCCGACGAAGCACCGAAGGGGGGGATGCGCACCCTTCCCCGCGGGGCGTCCCTGACTGCCCGGGGCAATCCTCGGCTGCAAGGCGCCCCGCAAGCGTCCGAGGCACGAAATGGCAGGTTAAAGCACTCTCCGTACTAGCGATAGGACCGGACAGGGAGTCAGCGTCCCCCCTTCCCACCCTGCCACCACCCCAGGAAAGCCCCGCAGCCACCTAAAAGAAGTTCCCAAACTCTTTCTGGGGAGTTGAGCTGTAAAATTGCTATTGAGCGGGTGGGTCGGGATTAAAAGATGGAAGGGGAACAAGGACGAAAATAAGCGTGTAGTCACGGGGGACCAGGGGCGGGGGGCAGTGAAGGCAACGCAGGCGGCGGCTGACCTGGTCGAAGTAGATGGTCATGGTGCGGTTGCTCATCTCGGAGGGCTCGTGGTTGGTGCTGCGGGTGGCCGAGAAGGCCACCTTGGCGCTGCCCGAGCGCACCGAGATCCCCARGGAGGAGGTGATGGCGCCGTCGGCCGAGGGGCTGGAGTCGCACACCACCAGGCACTTCCCCTCCAGGACGATGGGCTCCGTGTCGTTCTGCGCCCGCACCGGGCACCCGGCGGGCAGCAGCAGCAGCAGCAGCGGCAGCGCCGCCGCCAGGCAGCAGCAGCAGCC
>JASVER010000219.1:38314-175623 GCA_030449065.1 Oceanodroma leucorhoa
CGGCTGGGGCCGCGCCTTCCTCCCCTTCTCCTCCTCCGCCGCCGCCTCCTCCTCCTTCCTCCTCCTCCTCGCGGGGCAAAGGAGCCTCCTCAGAGGGCGGGCGGCGCGCAGCAGCCTGACAAGGGCAAAGGCGGCGGTGAAGCAGAGCAGCGGGCAGGCAGGGGCCGGGCACCACGCCGCCCGGCAGCACCCCGCCGCCGCGGGCTCCCCCGTCCCCGCCCCGGGCGCCCCAGCCGGCACAGCAGCTCTGGGAGAGACCTCGCTGCCCGGCGTCTCCTCGCGTCTTCCCTTTCTCCCGCCCCCCAGCAGCGGGGCGTCCCGCAGCCCCAGCCGTACTTTGAGGCGGGGGGGGGGGGGCAGCGCGGCAGATTTCGTCCCTGAACCCACGGTGGAGCACCCCGTGGGCGCCTCGGAYAGTCCCTTTCCACCCCCACAGCCGACAGGGGCTCCAAAACCCGGCTAGCTCCCACGACCCCACTTTTTACTACATCTACGAGCCGGGTTTATGTTGGTCTCCTAGCGCCCCAGTCACTCCGGAATGAGATTTTATTATTACCGCTGTTGTTAATGCCCCTTCTCCCGCTCGCTGGAGCTGCCCCGCTATACCTAGGGTTYGCGGGGGGCCGGGGCGCCCCGGAGCCCGCGCCCCCGCCGCCGCACTGCCCCGGCCGGGCTCTGGGAGCCGCCGCTGACCTCGTCCCCGCCCAGGGGCTGCTGCGCTCGGGCACCGGCTTGTACTTCCCAATGCCTTGTCCCCCAGCCAGGTTACCCGCGCTACCGCCGATCCCGGCGGCCCCCTGAACTCTCGGGAAGGAAGCGGTTGGCTCAGGCATCCCCCGGCTTCCACCCCGGCATGCACACATATCGCAGGAGGCAAAACCTCACCCGGCGTCTCCCTGGGAAGTTGCATCTCAGTTTTCCCCGCTCACCAGAACACGCTGAGATCTCRCTGCTGGGAAATCCCCCCTACACTTCCCCCGAGGCATCTCTCCCGCTGCYCTAACCCCGCATCTTGTTATTGCTGCCATTTAAAATCGTATTTTGCAAAAGGAACAGCTGGTGGGGAGGGGAACGGCCTTTTTACCTGGGAGGTCCATGATGGGCGAGGAGAGCTGGTTAGGTAGCTCGTCCGTGAACTTGTATTGCTTAGAGAAAATGAGCCGAGATTGCGCTAGCAGAAAGAAAAGGAAACAGGAGTCGCCTCTTTCTCTCCCGCCCATTGCCAATAATCCCCCCCCCCCCGCCAGCCGCTACCACCACCACCCCACTTCCTCCCTCCTCCCCTCTTCACGCACACACACACACACACACACGCACGCACACACACACACACACACACACACACATACACACGCACACACTCGCACCCGCCAGGGATTCAGACGCCGGGAGCGGAGCGTGGCCCCTGCGTCCCCCGCCCCCCAGCCCCTGCCCCGGCCAGGTACCCCGCGCCCTGGACCGGCACCCTGGTCCCGCACCCCGGCACACCGCGGGCAGCCGCGACGGGGCGCGGGGCTCCCACTGGACGGCCTCTCCGGGGCGCCCCGCCGTAGGGTGTCACTGGCGGCAGGGAAAAGCCGTACCCTCTCGTCCCCCCTTATTTCTACTTAAACCCGCCGGACTGAGCCGCCCTTGTACAAATATTCCACCTATGCGTTAGCGCTTACGGGCCACTGCTGCCGCCGAACCGCGCAGCATCACTACCTGGAAGCTATTTGGAATTCATAGACTTTAATAATGATGATAATAAAAAAATATTTTCTTTTAAAAGGACACGTTGTTTGGGGCATTTCAGGCAGTAAGGCTGCGCACCGCACCCCGAAAGGCCGCGTTCCCGTGCCCGCACTCCCGCGCCCGGCGCCCAGCGCTCGGCGGCGGCTCCTCCTTCAGTAAACCGTTTCTTCCCCGGGGCGGCTCCGCTCCCCGACCCGCGCCCGCTTCCCGTCCCGGGACCCGCTCCCTGACCCGCCCCGCTCCCCGGCCCGCTCCCGGCCCGGGACCCGCTCCTCGACCCGCTCCCGCCCCCCGGCCCCGCCCGCGGCTCCGCGCCAAGAGCGGGCGCGGGGCGCCACCTGGCGGCGGCGCGGGGCGGCGCTCCCTCGGCGGGTCGGGCCGGGCTGGAGCGCGGGGCCGCCGGGGGCTGGGAGGGAGGGAGGGAGGGTCGGAGGGTCGCACTCGGGCAAGGGCGAGAGGGAAAATCCCCAAGGGCAGAGCGTTAGGTCCAGGAACTGAGTGGCCGCCCTGCCTCGCTGCCTGCAGGGCCCGGGCGTGCTGTTTTCGCGGGTCCCTCCTGCCTTACAGAGCGGTAGTGATGATGTATGTCACAGCCAAGGTTATCATCGCATATTACCGGCTGCAAATCGTTCGTGTGTCTCAGTTCGTGTGGCTGCTGCTGAGAGGTTAGCAGCAATGCGAGGGAGGGTAAGGCAAAGGTCTGGCAATGAAGTTTTGTGAAAAAGCATTGCATTTCAATGCATTTCTTTCCGTTGCAAATTGGTTTTCTGGTTGCATATGGCATTTCCCTGGAGATCCTTATACTCAGACTTCAGCATCTGAAAGAAACATCAGAAAACTGCATCTAAATCTAAATGGTAGCTCTTGATATGGAGAAAAATTTGCAGGTGTATCTCAATAGTAAAATTACAATCTCATCTATAAATGAGCAATCCTCTGTTTCAATCTCCTGCTTCAAGCACAAGTAAGGAACCCCTGCGGGTGTCTGCCTGATGATCTGCACTGAGAAATTAATCATGCCCTAAAATCGCAGCTAAGCAGTGTGCAGGGAATTCCTAACCTATAGCTACTTATTTCAAATGAGAATTTTATACTAAGCCTGAAATACTTGTGTTTAATGGTCTTTTTCCTGAGTTCAAACATGGAGAGATAAGAGTAGAAAGCTGAAAAGTGTAGGGCATTAAAAGTATCAGAAATCAGAGCAGGAACCAGTCTGTGGCTGTAAGGCAGCACCTATTCTGCAAGACAGCAAAAAGGACCACAGAGATTCCTCCAGAAGACATCAATGCTCAATCTTGCATGGGTCTGGTACACTGGGGAGCTGCTATTATTTCTCTTTAGATCAGACTACTCACTGATTAAGACTCTGTTGTATAAACAAGGAATGAAAGCAGAGCCAAAAGATTTGTTCCTTGTTTTATATGACTTACAACATTACAACATTGGCACATCATCACTTCTGCCTACTACTTTCAAAAAAGATGAGCATAAGAACTGAAAAGCCCTTAAATCCAATGTGCATCTGCAGAAAACCAGATGAAATCTTGATTCTTTTTTAATACAAGGGATGAATCCCACACGTACAGAAATCCCTTAGCTAACTAGCAAAAGAACTATCAGTACAAATCAGTACAGCATGAATGGAAAGGGGGAATAACAAAATAAGAATATTTATTTCTAATAAAATATCTAATTATATGACCTTTACAGTGTTCATTAGAAAACAGTTCCATGCATTACTTCTAATTAAATACTGTCCTTAATGGGATAAACTTGCAGCCTTCATGGAGTTGTGTAGCTGGCGGAATTATTTTTGTGTCTTTCCTTTTTTTGTGAGTGGCAAGGCTGAAAATATAGATTTTGAAATTATTAACGCAGGGAAATGCAGTTCATTCAGTTATGGATTGACTTCAGAAGGTGTAGCTTCTAAAGTGAATAACAGTTAAGGTGTTTGCAGTTCTCTTTCTTGAACTCAAAGAGTTAGTTGTAGTTGGAAAAGAATAGTGTGTAATCAAGCTCATGCCATTTTTCATCACTTTGCCAAGACTGTTAGGAATACAAACATTTCTACCAGGGACATGTTGAACTTGATGGTGTGGGAGTTCTACAAGAAATGAAACCGCTCATTTCTTTGGAGCCTTCCCTAAGCTAACACTCACCTTGAACTCATTCAAGCCAACAGCTTCAAGGGGAAAAGCCTTTTGTCTCATCTGCTAATACAAGTTATCAAAGGTATTTTGATCAGCAGCTCCCAGGTGTTTCCCATACATTATTTACATTAATGCCTAACAAAATGGGAGACTTCTTTCCAAAAGAAAATACTTACGTATCTGCTCCTGAAATTACTTCACAGATATTTACGTGTATTATCTGGCTGTTACATATACGAATGCAGAGAAAGAAGAAATGTTCATTTGATGTGAAACATACTTTTGTTTACCCCTAGTATTAGGACAAGTTTGTGACAGGGACACAAAAACACTTCCATGATCAGCCAAGGTGCAGATGACTGACTCTTCATTTATTAAATAGGCTACCATTTAAATCGCTAAACATAGTCTTCATGAATTACATGGCCTTTAAAAAACAATTTTACTGTAAATTGTAAACAAAGGGGATTTAATAAATCTGATCCTTTTTTCTTTACAAGCATACCTTTGGAATTTAATCTGCTGGTGGAGGAAGTGTAGTCTTCTGCACCTACCCAGTGATGACCTCCATATTAACCACAAGTTGTGATTAAATCAACTGAGGTATATCCACCCTCTGTGTGAGCAGCCCATGTTAAATTTCACCATCAGTGAGACTAGAAGAATGCTTTGTAAATTCAAACCACTAGTTCATTCTCTATCCTATCGAGGCACCAGGGCAGATTACCTTATAGCTACCAGCTATGGCAAAGAATATATAACTCTCTGTTGACAACATGCACAACATTCTCAAGTATACATGACACAGAAAAAATTACCTAATAAATTAGAGTTCATTCACAGAAATACTTAAACTTCTTTTCTAGCTCCTGAACCTTACTGCTTCACACATCAATCAAGGCACTTGTATTTTCTCCTGCAAAGGAAGATTCATCGTGAGTGTTTCTGAAGCGTCAGTTCTCAATTGCAAAGAGCTCCCCTCATAGGAAGGTCAGGACTATAGATGGAAGATTTTGCAAGACTCACCTTCATATGGAATATCATGTCTGATATAATTTCAGAAATATTTGCATAATATTTTACACATTGAAAAAACGCATAATACCTCAAGAACATTTTACTTGTTCTTGTAAAAATATCAGAACAACCCAAGACAGCAGTCTGTTTTGGAACAAAAAACTTTATTTTCTTCCATAAAATACCTGTAATTTCTAATGATTTATTAAATAAATAGTGAAAGCATGATATAACAAAAAAGAATAAGACATTAGAATAATTTTTATTGCAAGAATATAATTCATCATAGAACTCTGGTTTAATACCGTTTAATATCGGATTGGATCTGTGAATGTCGTATCTTAACATTCACAGTTACTTGGACAATACTAAATTTTTTTCAGATGTGCAAACTTACTGAACCATTGTCAAAGCTTGTCTTCAATAAAATTTTTGTGTGACAATTATTTTACTAAAATATTTTTAAATAGAGTCTTGTACACCCCATAGAGATGAAATAGACACGCAATACTGCATAACTTTGTAGTGGTACCAGAGCTCTTACATATGCTGGTGCAGTGATATTTAAATGAACTCTTCGAAGACAAGTTTGTAATGCCACTACCTTACATACTGTACCAGATATGTTTGACAAATAGCCCCTGCAGTGAAATGGCTAGCACTTAGAAACGTGACACTGTACTCTCTATAATCCCTCTCATTTCATGGAACTTCAGCTCCCGGAGGAGTGCATTAATATTTTTTAAGATGAAAGTTATTTTGTAGTGCCTTTTTTCTAATATCTTGTTCTGACTCTATCACCAGCCTCTGTGACCAACACATTTTCAGGCCATTCAGGTTTGTTTGGGAGAATTTAGAGATGAAGATGTCATATCATTAGAAAAAAAAATGGTGCAGAGAGCTTTTTTTTTCTAAACATATACTATCAGAAATGTTCGGACAATGTGCATGCAGTCACCTWTGTGGTCTACGTGTTCAACACTTGTGTCCAGTTTCCAAGGTTTGGTGCGTCCTCAGAACAAACTGTTCTACAACGATGTTGAGCAGCTCTGCTATTTTCTCAATTCCTTCTTCACAGAATAACAGCTTTTAACTAGATAAATGATGACAGCAACCCGGCATGCCTTCCAAAGACTGAACATTTTTTGTGTAAAAAGACACTTGGGAGAAATGTTTACCATAACACGAGCCAGGCATGGGGCTTGGCCGGTACAAATACTTATTTCTTATATATGTAACACTCAGTATTGCTTGTGTGCCTAAGTTTTGGGTATGCACCTTCCACTCATACAAACATGCAACTTGATCTTTTAAATAAGGAAAGCACATTTTTAAAATGTAACTCCTAGCTAACAGAATTAAAGACTTCATTTATTCTCTTGCACCTGCAAAAATGTATGCATCCACATAATAGCCTCCCTCTGAGCCTCCCAATTAAATTCAGAGACTGAAGATTTTAAATGAATTTTCTAATCAAAAAGTTGCTATAAACATAGCACGTTTGCAAGTTTCCTTTCAGGAGATCCCTTCAGGATCATAGCCAATATATATAAAGTCCTTATATATGTTAGGTATTATAGGTATTATATATATATCTCTTATAATATCTTATAGATATTGCATATGTCATAATATATAGGTAGATATTACATAACTATTAGATACTATAGATATATATTAGGTACATATAGATACTGTGTATTAGTTCCATGTGAGAGTTGGGAAGAAGTAGTGTTTTTAAACTGTATTTTTACATTGACTTACTTGCTACAGGTGAGATGTTGCTATACAATGTCACACAAATGAGAAATTTAAAACTGAGATACGGACTGTTTATTTTCAGAAGAGAGAATCTTAAAACGGGACTTTGAAATACAACAAAGAGATGCCACAGACTTCAATTGCATTACCTAGCTTCTCTAGTTCATTCAGTTAGATTTCAAAGCAGGCCTTCCAGTTCTAATTAGAAAACAAAGTTATACCGAATTGCATGTTTTTACTGATGCATGATAATTTGTATTAGCAGAGAAGACTCTGACATTTCTGAAAACAATCCACAGAATAAAAATATATAGCATAGATAAAAGATCATATTATTAATGTTTTCGTTTGGTTATTTCTGACTTTAGCATTTCAGAATACAAAATCAAGTTTGAAAAGCAATGCTGTAGAAGACTGTCTCTTTAATGACATACACGGAAGGAAATCTGTAACTCTTTTGTTCATACGTTTCTTTCCCTCAGATTTTTGTTGCTTCATTTTTTGATTCTGCTTGAAAGAGCCATACTTTTTTTTTTTTGAGAAAACAAAGCCTCTGTACATTTTGAGAAAATAGGCATTGTCTCAAGTTGCACATTCACAAAATAGGAATATAAAAAGCACATTTGCTTTGGAAATCTTATCCATTATACACAACTGTAACCATCTGGTAGGGAGCAAAACCACCTAGGTTCAGTCTTTTTAAAATTAATATTTCTTCTGAAATAAATAAATCTGTGATGGAACCAAGAGACTATTTATAACTTTAGAGAATTAAAACAGGTGTATTTCATCACCTTTACATGCTCATTGCACCTCAGCACATGGCTTCTGACAACTCTGCTGACATTTGAGAGACCCAAAAGATTTGAGTCTTAGTTTCCTTCACTGAGTAATGAAAAAGATCTCTGGCTGTTGATGACTCAGTCATGTATTTCTTTCAGCTTTTATTTGTGTCGTGTTTTTTCACTTTTCCTCCACCAGAGTTCACTATTTTTACCAACAACTAAACTAATGTATTGGAATATGGTTGACTGCTAAGGGACCATACATTTAGCAGGTTACTACAAGGGATGCATGAATAGTGACATCCCAACATACCAAAATCTCACTTTTTCAGTGAGATTTGCTGTCAGACATTTTTAAGAAAATGGTGCCACTCTGGCTGTATAACTTCATTTATTTGAAATGGGGAAGACTGGAATTCCTCGTCCTAAGAACACTTCCAATCTGATCCCAGCCTGCGAAACGGTATTTCATCTAAGATGAGTGTAAGAGAAAATCCAAAGTAGCTGATGGCTGTTGAAATGTTGTGTAGGATGCAGGAAGATTTACATCCATCCAAGGAGTTTACATCCTTGATGTGAATTACAGATACCTCACTTCAGTCACAGCTCCATGCTGCTGTAGGTTTCAGCTCTACTGCTTATGACAAAATTTCATACCCCTTTAGCTTTCGCAGGTCTGTGAAGACTTCTGTTCTTGCCTCATTAGAAATAGTTCTGAATAGCAACCTTTGTCTCCTTTGAAAGCACTAGGAAACATATAGCCAGCCCAGATCCAGTCATTGTGCATCAGTACAGCATTACATTGTTCTCTTCCAGAATCTAAAGCTTTTATCAATAAAAGGTTTTAGCTGTTACGACTGTAGAGATAGCCTCACAAACCATGGCGATAGATGCAATGGCAGCTCTCTGCTACTTTTAGACGATTGCATTATGAGGTATGACCTATCCCATTCATCGTAGTGGCTGTTAATTGGATGTCCCTCAAAACACTTGTGACGTGTCACCACTTCTTTCAGTCCTCATCAAAGCAGGTAGGAAAGGAGATGGAACATTACCTGTTGAACACTTGCACAATCCACTGTGAATGAAAGCTCATTTGGGCTGGACAAGGGCATCACCGGTCTCTCCTTGCAATCCTTACAATCAGAGTCCAGTAAATGTCAGAGATTCTCAAGGAAATAGAGAGGGAAAGCCACTGAGGAGAAGCTAGCATATTTGATGCCAAAGGGGTAGAGAGCCAAGCCCAGGGGCCTGAGGAGTACACTCTGTGTCTGGAATAGTGATCGGGTTTACTTTTAACAGCTTAATGGGAAGAAGAATTGAAAATTAATTTTCTGTCCTGAACTGAACCTTTGGCATATATTACTGTTTAGTCATTCCCTGTTCTCCTAGGAAGTATTGCTACAGGTGAGAGAGATGTATGTGTAAAGTAACTTGTTGATCTGTTTTGAAGGATCTTCATATGTGTTTGTACCATACCTTTGGGAAACCACATATACCTCTGAGCACATCCTTTGATTTAGGCTGAACTCCCAGAGTAGTACACCCAGGTATTCTTTCACTGTAAAGGGGCTCATATGGCCTGATCTGTGCCTACCCCAAACACTGAACACCCAACATATTCTATTGCATGTGACTGCATAGAAAAATTATGACATCTGAAAGCACAGACAAAAAGAGGTGACATAGAAGCAGTCATTCCCATCTCCTCGTACTTTTCCTTCCAGGGAATTGTCGAAACACTCAGTACAAGAAAACAACTGTAAAATTTCAGACATTTACATTAGGGACTTTGAGGCAGACTTAGCATTTCCAATTCTAATATAGAGAACTTCACAAGGGATTTCACATCTGAAGCTTTTTCAATGCATTGGACTGAATGACACTAAATTCAATAACTTTAGATTAAAGAAAAACAATGAACCAGAGCTCTGATACACTTTTACTAAATGCAAGAACAATAAGTGTTTTTAAAATAAAATAAATTTCATATTGTAAATCATTCCTTTAAGTAGCAATTGCTATATATAAATGTAATATACATTACGTAACATATATGTATTAAGGAAATTAATGTACAGATAGCCTGAACTGAAAGTCTCAGGGCTATAAAGATTTAGCCTGTGTTTTACTTGAGGCACATGAACAGTCCCACTGTGCTTTGCTTTTTATGTACATAAGCCTTTGTAAGCCTGGAGCCACAGCACAGGGGAAAAAAATACCAAAAGCGTTTGGTAGCATTTCTTTTCATGACTTTGTGCTTGTGATGCTCTTGAATCAGTATCATTATTACTTTATTACGCTTTGTCATTGTGGTGACAAAAAGGATTTCAGTACAGCTCTGTAGAGACTGTTGTGCCACGGACATGTCTTTCAGATGTCATCTCTGTTCTGTAAAAAGGCAGAAACCGATTCTGGAGATAGGTTTTGCAACGACTGCAAAGCAGCTGGCATCTCTGTAACTGTCACTTTTCAAAACCAAGCAAAATTCTTTGATATCTTTTACAGCACTGCTTAAATGTTGCATGTGCCAATGACATACTTTTATCTGTGTAGAACTTTCCACCAAAGTAAGGCAAAACAAAATGGCTATTTCTGTTTGGAGGAAGGGAGGGGGAGGCATGACCGAGAACAGCAATGCAACCACACTTGACGTTATCAGCTTTCAAAGAAAAGACAGAGACCCAGGTCATGTGTACAGAGATGTCAGCCCTGAGCAAAGCACTGAGCACATGTAACCCCTTTCCAGCATCCTGTGGCATGGGGGCTATGACAAGGGCTCACTCTCCCAAAATCACAATGTTCAACTTCCTCACAGCTACTGCCAAACAAGGATTATATAAAAAAATTTCCAAGTATGATGATAGTGGGTAGAGTTGTCCATGGAAGAGCACCAATAACAATGTACCTAAGGCAGTGTCTCTCTATGCACTATGTGTACATACAGTCCGAATTTTTTTTTCTTTCAGTGGCTTTCTTTTTTTCTGTTTCCTAAGGACTTGATGACTTTTTTCAGTTTACAATATGCAGGACTTAATGAACATGGAATTTAAGGTTACATCAACACTGTACCTTCAGGCCAGGTCTAAGCCCATGCTTGTATCAAAATCTGCTTCCCATCCACCCTGTCCAGTTGCTAGTATTTAGGGACCTGTCTGCAACCTAGTATTTAGGCCTAGAAACACACTAGTCAGAGCAAAGCCAGCTGGCTGTGCTGGGCACTGGAAGACAGTGCTGCCAAACTGGTGAGTCGCAGCTGGGAGGCAGGGATTTCACCTTTTAAGGTTAATCTCGAGAAAATGAGAACTGAACAAACTACATACCCCAAAAAGCAATATGTAAATAATTGATTCCTATCATCCAAATCTGTCCGAAAGGAGACTGCAAAATCAGAATAACCAAAAGCAATGTATCTCAGTCAGTCTTTTTAAGGAAATAATCCTTGATCTGTCAAAAATTATGAACTCTCTGCAAACAGTCACAGTCCAGTTGATGGCAGTCTGCTTACACAGTATGGTTGTTCATTACTGACTCTTAAGTATAGTGTAACTCTCTTAAAAACAAGCAGTAAATGCTACAAATAACATGTAAACGTTACCTCCCAGTGATATTTGGGCTGAAGAACGACGCCCTTTTTTTCCCAAATATGGGTTAGGAATTCTATGAACATTCACCCAAACCAATATTGATTTTCAAATCTGGAAATGCTTTGTCTATTTTTCTCCATTTTACACAGTTTCCATCTGAAACGTAATTGCTGCCAGTCATATCTCCTCTCCAGCTGCTTCATTCTGACAGTTTACATCATCCTTCTTTTATAGATTTTCCCCAGCTATAATCAGGGGAATTACCTCAGAAAGCCTTAAATGTTCTTTACTAGTATCCCATGGTTTCTCACAGGGAAAAAAAATCAAGGTAAATTATGTTGTTATGTTGTCATTTTAGAAAAGTAAACAGAGAAATGCACGATCGAATTCCAATTCTTCCTGAAGCCTAAACAAAGTCTTTTTGACTCATGATGACACCTAAACTCTTTAATCAATATTTTCTCAGCAATCAACATAAAATGTAAACTGGATAACTGCAGTGCCAATATACAAGGAGGAGGAGAGTATGTCTGCCTGAAGAGGAACAATAGACTTGTATCAAAAGGCATGCGAAGATGTAAAGAATATGACCTAAGTTCAAATTCAGTTGATCAGTTCATCACATGCTGAACATTAAGCAAGAAAGTCTCACTGGACTGAAAAAAAGCTAAAAAGCCAACTAAGTGGAGCTTGGCTGCTCAGGCTTGACTTCTTCAAACACGCTCTTATATGCTTTGGAGCTCCTTGTGCTCCTTGGGCTAGAGCTTACATTCATCCATTCATCCTATAGCTGGCACATCTACAACCCTTAAACCATGAAGACTGAATCATCATACTCTGCAATTGATCCTGAATGGGATACACCTCCCTTCCTACATACACGCGCGCACGCGCACATGCACACACTGTTCTTGAGTAAAAGTAACATGTTCTCCAATCTCTTTTCACTCCACCACCCTACAAATATAATCAGACCACTGGGAAGATATATATATGACTGGGGTTTAGCCTTGGTGTTTGCAGCAGCAGAAACATTTTGAGCACTATTTGCATATCACTATTGTAGTTTGTGAGGAATTGCTGGGAGTGCGCTAGGTTTTAACATTTACAGTTTTTTAATAGTAAAAAGGCCATCTAGTACAATGGGAAATAAAGAATACTTCAAGAGCCACTGGAAGATTTTTTTTTTTTTCATCGATTCATCTGTTTTACTCTTTAATTTTTAATGTTTCTCATCCCATTTGTAACACATTATATATCTAAGCAAAGTGTCTTTCTTATAAGCAGCCCGCGACACAGAATAAAACTCATCTTCATGGCTTTCTGAATCTGGATATAGCTAATGGTCCACATAGCTAATAGATTAGACCCTCTTTTGGGAGCTCCATGTTCCCACACAGAAAAAAAAGGCATTAGACAGATAATTACGACAGCTTTGCAACCCCTGGAAACTTCATCACAAACCCCAGTGGTGTATTACAGAGGCTTAACTATCTCATCAGTGGGATAAAATCCCATACTGATATTTATGTTATAGTTGTAAGATAATGAATATCAAGTTCTGTGCAGAAAATTAGGCTTTTAATGCAAATTCTTATAGGTGGTAATATTTACCTTCAGATCCTCCACAAGGCAAAAATTCTTTCAAATTTTTTCAGCGTGTTTCAATTGGACAAACCCTTAAAAACTGTTTCTTTCAGATTTTCAAGTAATTTAGGTTCCAGAATAGATTGAATGTGGAAGGGCAGAGGCTCTGTTGAAAAGAAAACAACAAACAGAAAAAACAAATTAGGTTTGGATCATACACAAGCCTAGAAATAGAGAAAGAGGCTTCTGAAAGCTGGTTATGCACTGAATTATCACTCATTCATTAGTTCACATTTTTTGTGTTGTCAGAAAGAACATTGACTCATGAAGGTACAGACAATAAAGAGGTAACTATTTATAAAAATATTAAACACACCTTTTATACGGTCACGTGAAATTTTCACATAGAATGAAACTCTGAGTTTCTTTAGAGGATTTTATCCCATGATAATGAGATTTCCAAAGGGGACACGTGAATAATCCTCTTCTAGGCCAAAGCCTATTAAACTTACCTTTCTGTTTTAGAAATTTGGTCAAATTCACTGGAGGCAGAAGCAGACCTCACTCATATAAGCCAGTTTAGCCCTGGATCACACTGAAATCTCTATTCCTCTTTTGGAGCTGGCCAGCTTTGTATACGTGATGAAATAACCACTGGTACATATAGAAAAGTTAATTTGATAATTCATACCTAAATTCAAGCCTTGCTCAGAGTGTTAAAGGCATTCCTCACTGTAATAGTACCATTTCAAAATATGAAACAATCCAGGGGTTTGGTGTTGAAGCATCTTTTCTCTCTAATCCTTAGAAATTTCCCCCAATCACCACACATTGTAACATATCTAGTCATTAATTTTAACTTTAAGAGTCATGATGGGTGTCTAAAAATTAAAGCTCATCAGACTGCAAACATTGATTTGTAATATGTAAAGCTCACACTGGTCCGCTGTGGTTCTCTTTAGGATTTTTTTTTACAAGTGACAAGTTACAAGCGACACAGACTTTTCCTTGCTTCCGAGCACATATCATTAGTATTGCCATTCTCCCAAGACATAATGGATATCTCAGAGAAATGGATAACTGGATCTATCAAAAGATTGATCATGAAGTTTCAACCAATTCTGAAGATTATTGTTATCTTCAAACCCCTATCTGCCTAGTGTCGAAAGGCATCATTCTCACTTTGTGGTCTCCAGCTGGATTATCTTAAGTAGCATTCAGGCTGGAATCAGTCATCTTAAAATATGCTTCTCCATCTCTTTCTATGTAAAGTAGATACATTTTCCCTCTGCAGAAGTTATTTACCTAAAAAAACAAGTCAGATGAAGCAGAAAAGTATGGTCCCTTCTTCAGAAGGAATGGCAATTTACAATAGGAGATTATTACAAAGCATTTACTACTCAAATGCATTTCTGAGATAAAATGAGTTAAAGATAAAAGAAAATTGTCTCTTAAAATCAGATACTTCAGATGAATAACCACATTGCAGGGAAGTGCATTTTTTCATTCCATTATATAATTTTGTGTGTGCATGTGTGTCATAGACAATAAGTAGCTAGAAAACCTGGGGTTCTCAACAATACAAAGTGAATACAGAGAAAGAAAAATGAACAATTATGGTCAGTACTCGTTGCAATTTAAGACCAAATTGACGGTGCAGAAACTAAATAGACCCAGATAACAAACTATTTAGTTACAGATACATGCAGAGTTTTACAGTACTTAATACTGCAGACTGTGTCCGTATTTGGCTTTGGTTAGTCCATTCTCCTTGAATAGAAGTGAGAGCATGGTAGTCCTGCACAACTGTCTATAAACCATGGAATATCATACTTGAGTCTAAGTTATCCTGATGATTTTTGCAGACCAGTAAAATCTGCAACTCACAGGAGTCCTTTGTTTCCTAGGGATTCGAACATGACAACACACTACAGTTTGAGGATCAAGCCTTCCAGTTGCCTTCTTCAGCATATAGAATGACTGTCAAGTCAGGTGGAAATGAACTTATTTGACTTTAAAATGTATTTCCTGTACTGCATCTGGTGTTAACAATTCTCTCAGCTTTTGTAAGGAGAATGGAATGGTAATGGAATGGTAAATAAGGTAGGGAAAATATGATTTTTCCAAATTCTATGTAAGGTGTGTTTTCTTGCATCGTGTTTACTCCTTTTCTTTTATAGAAGATACATTCTATCCTCAGTCTATGCTGGCATTGGTATCAAGAGATGTTCCCTTGTGAACAAAGAGCACTTGGTAACCCTAAATTAATAAGTGAATTAAATGCTTGTGAAAGTACAAGCTGACAGGCTTAGGGCTGAAAAGATTATTCTTCTGTATACAATTCTACCAAGATTCAAGTACCAGTAGCATTTCCTACAAACGTCTTATAGTGAAGTCATTAGTCCGTCTCGAGGAGGTCACAACTCTTGAAGGGGTCAAACCAGGTTACTAAGATCTGAATTTGAACACACTGGTCCCAAATAAATGAGAAACTAGTCCACTGAAATTAATCAAGTTAGACAACGGAAATGGAGAGAAAGTAAGGTACTTATATGTGCCCTAACTATTTTAACTTTGCCATGTGAAAGATCAATGCAATTGTACTGAAGTGGATTAAGCTATGGTATTTCTCACTAGCTGAGGAACTGGTCAATGAATAAATAACAACTAGATTTACAAGGACAGCATTTTTTGTTTGAAAAGCAAATAAAGCAACTATCAAACTCAAAAATGTGGATTAGCTACATGTTCACTTATTGATCAACTTCTTATCTGAAATCAGTATCAGCAATAAGCATTATCAGTTGTGCTACAAGAACATAACAAAGATTTCTTACCAAAAACACAGTTCTGCTTAGGTTATGTGCTGAGGATTCTCAAAACACAAGGCAAAATGTCCGTGAATGATATGACCATTACAAAATTTGTAAAGAATTTTTAAGTTTTGAATTTTTAAGTTTCAAATTTTTGTTTTCCCTGGTCAGATCCAGGATCTTCTGGTCTCCTAGTGAATATTTATTAATTTAAACAATTTGCAATTATTTTTGTCTAAAATAATATTACATTTCTTTCCCAAATACATAATTAATGTTTTAATGCTCCCTTTCCCATAACTGCTGATTACCTAAAAAACACTTTGGTAGTCAAACAAATAGTTTGACTATTGAGTTTGAGGCAAGACTCTTGGAAGACTATAGTCAGAGGTTAATTTGGCTTTTCTTGTCATTCGTGGCATCAGATGTTCTGCCAAATTTACCATCTCTAATACAACCATCCATAGAAACAACTCACTGTTCTAGCCTCCCATTTGGAGCTTTGCTACTTTACGTTTGCTTCAGGCCTCATAAATAGCAAAACTATCTTGGACTTCGGGCATAAAGTGTCTCAAGTAGTATGCCAAAGTTCAGTTTGGGTCCTTTCTGTTGTTTGGTTGTGTTGTGGGTTTTTTTCCCCCTGGACAGTATACTTATGAAAATCAAAATCTATAATTCTCACTTAGGCTCAAATACACTTGGCATCTATTTAAAATTTTAATAAAATATGTAGGGGCCTTTCCTTTCCTTCCTCAGCCCTTTAGGACCAGTGAGTAATGAGTTGACATTTGCTGATACCTAGTGAACACAGATTTTTGAAAGAATTAATGAAGAGCTTCTTATTAAAAATAATAATAAAATGCTATGTGACCGACAGCTGTTAACAGTTTAATTTGGAAAGAAGACTAGGCAGTGTCTTCTGTACAGAAATGGATTATGTCATATAAAGTGCTGTTAAAAATTAAGAGGTTATTTAGGTTTCAGTGCAGCTTAAGCAAATTCCTTACCATAATTAAAAAGGTAGAAGAAATCTTTCCAGAGACAGACAGGAACATACACAGAGTTACTTTGATGAAAACTCATCTTTAAAACATTCTCCTTAAGAATTATGCCAGTAATAAAGATGATTCTCAGAACTAGAAACTTTCTTTCTATGGGATGTAATAACATTTGGACTTCCTTGAAATAAAATTTCAAATTACATTAAGCTGTAGGGACATTAAAAGTCCTTCAAAAGATGGGAAAAAAAGAAAAAAAAATATCTAGAAACATGTTCTGAGATTCCAAGCTTTCAAGAGCAGCAGTTAAATGCCTATTGCATATTTATTAAAAGTGCCTTCACCAGCTACAAAACCAGCACATGCACATACTGGATCAATGAAAGGATGATTGCAAGTATGTTCAGTCAAATTCTAAACATCTGTGTCGTGCAGCTTCAGTGAGGCTGAAGAGTGCACAGTCTTTGGAGGATTAATGTTATTTTGTGGCTGGCTGCTTTGGTCTGGCTTTGGCAACATGCACTCTGTGATGTTCCCCAAAGGTGAATCTTGGGGATTAGCTCATGTTGAGACTTACACAGGAGACTGAGGATGGTAACTTGCGTATGTGCATGAGAAAAGATTGCAAAAGCATTGATTGCAATGGAAACTGTACCTGTTCTGATGTAGACAGCAACATACTCTTCTTTCAGTTTCTGTAGACCTCTTGTCTCAGACCTTTAATTTTGTTTCTACACACTTTCTTTTTTTCAGTCTTTTTTTGCTTTTCCTCCCCAAGCAAGTACATAACACCATATGGCTTCAAGGCTACAATGTCAGTATTTTGCAAAGACAGCACAAAGGAAATGTCATGAAAATGGTTTTGTCATTCTCTAAATGGAATGCTTAAATCTTGCTGTTATTGAAAAGGTAGCAACTCCTCATCTTACACTGTTGTTACTGTTTAAACTTCAAATTCTAGAGAGGTGACACTTCCTTGTGAATAGACAGAAATAGTTGCATTTACCTGAAATTGAGATTTCTAATTTCCACTAACTTAACTGGTTTAAGTTAACACCTCCAGGAGCTTCTCTCAAGAAATTTCTTTGGTTTTGAAATGCATTGAGTTATTGAAATAGTGTATAAGAATTTAGTGTAAAGTCCTACAAAATGAAGTGCGCTTACCCTACAATGAAAACTCCTGACCTATTGATGACATATTGAAGGAGAACTGCCTTCTAATTCTGGAAATAATACAATTTGTCTTTGAATTTGTGGATGGAGAGCTTCTCCATGGTTATCTCAAAGATGTTACCATTGTCAAACTAAAAGAAGGATATATTAAAGACATTCTGACTGAGATGAACATTTTTTTTTGCTTGTGGCTTTAACTTTTTTCTCCCCAGATATGCTTTTCCTTCATTTTTAATTCAGTGATGACAGTTCATAATTGTAATTACTGTGTTTGATTTTTAATTTGGGTGTTATTGTAGCAAGGCAAAGATATGTGCAATACTAGAAATCTCAAGAGGCATTAAAAGAGACAATGATGAGAATTGGCCTACTATTTATTGTACTCTAGATTTGTATAAGATAGTAATTTCAGGAATAAATTTACCTACTGTTCAGTAACTTAAAACACCCCTTCCTTTCGTAGGACTGAATCTTTTGAGGTTAACTGAAGTGTAGTTCGTACATTAAGGAAGTTATTTTGAGGGAGAAAATTTCATTAAATTCCAGATCAGTAAGAATTCAGGGACAGCAGCTCTAGTTTAACAAATACATTTGACTTTTCTGAGGATAGAGAAAAGTGACAAAGGGAGGTAGTTAACATTATTTTGTTTAGACTTCTAAAGCACATTTTACATGGCATGACAGATAAAAGCCATTTTGAAAATAAAAGTCTCTTGGGGTTAAATGAGCTATAACAAAGTGAATCGGAATGTATCTAGAGGAAAGAAACAAAGATCTATGATTTATGTGGTAAACCTGGGCTAAAAGGCAGTCATTTGTGCAGTCCATTAGACCATATTTGTTAATGTTTTTTGTGCAGCTCCTGAATCTTTTTTCTAGCAGTAAACTATAGAGTTTGTAAATTACATTAATTTGTTTTTAATCCCTGCAAACAGTATGTAATTTTACATTAGTAACCTAATTCTAGAGCCTGGTGAACCTGCGTAATCAAATTCAGCATAAACTAATTAGGCGTTGAGTGTCAATCTGTTTGATCTCCTTTACAAATACTTGTTTTAATTCACTTCTATAATATTGATAGAGAAAAAAAAATCATAATATTGTACCTTTTTACTGCTCATCTTTATCTGCTTATATTAAAAAAATAATTTCAAATTGTGTTAATAATTGTGTAATAAAAATTGTTAATTCCTTGCCTGCTGCTAGTGACTGGTTAAAGCGTTGAGTTGAGCTGTACTGTTAATCTTTCTTATCTTTATACTAGTGTTGAACTAGAGACCAATTTGTGTTTTACAGCTCTAGACAAAAGTGTACCTTTTTGTAAGTGAGAGGGAAGCTGGGACAGAAGCTGCATAGGAGTCCCTTTAATAAAATCCTATTTCAGCAGAGCTTTTACATTGATTTTTAACTATACTCACAGTCTAGTTAAGCATATTCCTAATTTTGCTGTTTTGACAAATTGGTTCTAAGCTGCCTTCCTTTGAAGGAAGACTGTGACTGGCTCTTTAATTGACTAATTTAATTTCGAGCACAAAACATTTCAGTCCAAAACCAATACACTATGGGAACAGAGGGTGGAAGAATGAAAAGGAGGTTATACTGGAAGTTGGTTCTTTGTGCTAACAATGCATGCTCAGTTATGTAAATAATAACTGTTACAAAGGGAAATGGAGTCAAAGATTCAAGTCAGCTGCTTTCTTCCTCATACATTAGAATCATAGAATCATAGAATATCTTGAGTTGGAAGGGACCCATAAGGATCATCAAGTCCATCTCCTGTTTATTACATCCTGTAATAAACATGGAATTTCAAATATGTTTTGCAGCTACGATTAGGAAATATGGGGAATTATTTGGGAAAAAAACCCTGTTATTTAAAAAAAAAAAGTTTGTGCATTAAATGTCTGTAAAAGTTAGATTTACAGTTTTTACTGAGAACCAAGTGCTTAGGATGGACAGTCCAAGGACACTCTGAGTAAACATCATAAAGCACTGTAACTCAACATCATTTTTTGGTTTTTTTTTTTCATTACTAAGTCTGGATGACTTGGCACAATATAGTTCTACAACAGGAACTTCAGATTTTGGATCTATTAACAGCAAATAAATTATTTATTAACTTACGGTATATCAGGAGTAATTTGGCAGTTGGCAGGCATCAGTGAGCCATAGATTAACATAACACCATCATAGTATCCAATACCTTCTGAGCAATCTATTTCAGACCAGAACTTTTTAACCGACACTCTTATTTTATTTTTTACTAAGGACGTAAAAGACACTTAAGCTGCTTTGCTCACTTGCTATTGCTCTATCTATAGGCATAACACTATGTTTTATATTGACTGAAAGGAGAGACTGAATATGTTGCCAGTTGTTTCTGAAAGCAACATTACATACAGCTACCTAGCAGAGGAAGGGATTTTCACTGTGTGTGAAAATCAGCAACAAAACCTGGAGACATTCTAGAACAATTTTGTGATCTTGTTACAAGGGGGGAGCAAGTGGCAATGATAGCAAAACACAGTCATAGATAACAACAGCCCATTTCTTCAGAATGATCTCATCAGGGAGACCAGTCTCACTGAAGAGGAGTGGCTTGCTTCCCAAAGGGCTCATACCAGGCAAAATTTAGCAGGTAAACAATAGTCATTGTGCTAAAAAAAGATTTTCCAATTCTCCCATTGCTTAAACTCCGCACTTCAACTCTGTATTGTGCAACTGTGAACTCAATAGCATGTTGTTGCCTTGTCTAGTTGCCGCTGCTTTTCCTCTGTAGAGTAATTCAAAGCACTTATAGTCTTTGAGGTTTCTGCTACTTTCTGAAGTACCTTGAACTTTCTAAGCTCCCTGACATTTCAGTATCACCGATACTATTCCCCCCTGAAATTTTACCGTGTCATACTAGATCAAGAGCTTAGGAAAAAAACAACAAATCCTAGGCATTTTCCTTTTCAGATGTGTTCCAATGGAAAAGAAAGGCTTCAGCAGAGGGGGATTTACCCCAAAATAGGAGATTTGAAAATTCCCCTGTAAATTTCAAAATTGGCCCTGGCCCTATTCAGGGTCCCAAGTTAAGCCAAGTGAGAGGAACAAATGAGGATATCAACAAGGAGGCAGTTTTCTTTAGGTGAAATAAATGTTTTAGTATATTGAGTTAGAAMTGTTCAGTAATGTGTTTTCAGTTGCTTGCAATACTTGTATACTTGTATACTTACATTTTTTCCATGAGAACATCAAAAGGACTAATCCCTTATGAATGCTAAGTTCTGAGTAAGAACTGAATCTCTTGAACTGCCATTGAATTTAGAAGACAATGTTACATATTTTTTCTGAATTCTATAAATTTGTAAAATTCACATCCATTTTCTATTGATTCAGCCTGATATAGAAAGATCAGAAATTTCAATAAAAAGGAAATAAGACCATGCAATGTTTCTTAAAAAATGAATAAAACCAATAATCTGTGATTAATTTTTCACTATGACTGATAAACCTATGCCACCATTATGTCAGCAGTGGCTGATGTATATTCTATTACTCCAATATGTCCTAATTGGCATTATGGCGTGGAAACATACCTGATTTCTCCGCTCACCTGTAGTTTAGAGAAAGTTTATTTCTTCCAAATTAAAATAACTACTTTTGGAAGTAAGTATTGAAATGGTAATGGAGCCAGCTCACTGAGTAATTTTTGTGCATACGTTAAGTTGCAAAGGCATTTACCTTTTCAAACAAGTAATAAACAGTTATTAAAAATAGTGATTAAATATTACATTTCTTATCAGTGATACCTTAAAAGGTAAACCAAACAAACAAAACCCCCAAACCTTAAAAAAAAAAAGAAAAAACCCTGACAATATGGGTATATAATCAATGAGGGATACTCAAATGGTATAGGGTACATTAATAAAAAAGGTAAACCCTGAGAGCTTGTCAGAATAGAAGATAGGTTAGGTTAATTGACCATACAGTGATGCCCACTCCTAGCAAATAGTGGACACCAATTATGTACTATGATTGACCACATAGTATACATTTTCTTCTTCATCTACAAAGAGAGATAACAGGTAGCTAGTCATCAGAGACAAGCAGAACCAATTCCAGAAGTACTTATTAACATGCAATGTTCATTAAGAAATCCAGTGATTTTGATAACATTTGTGTCATTTCATACCACTCCCATGCATGCACTGGGCACACATGGTTTCTGTCACCCATCCCAACACATGAAAATCTTGATATTTGTGGGATAAGCTGAGTGATCTTTCCAAGTCAAATAAGTCTCTTGATTATTTTCAGAGTAGGACAATTAGACCAAACGATGTCATGCTAAAGGGTAAATGGTAAGAACCAGAGAATCTGAGTTCACTTACACGCTAAGTACAGCTACAGGTTTAGGTTAATATGCTGGAGAAATAAAAAAGGAACTAATTTAATGAAAGGCAACATGGTAATTTGTATGTAAAAACCTAGTTATTTTTAGAGTCTTCTCTCTCCCTTTCTAAAAATGCTGTTAACATATAAAAATATAATAATATTTCTGGTCATGGACAACTCATTCTCTTTCTTGTATTCCAACTTTTTTTCTTGTCTTTCATGGTATATAAGATGGCTAGTTTTAAGACATATAACATTTGCTGTTATAGAGACTATATAGACACATCACTGCTCAAGGGTATGAAATGGTTCATAAATGTTTGAAAAAGAATTCCTGCCTCATTGGTTTTCAGAACGTATCACTGCGCCACAAGCAGAAAGGCCATCTTCTCCTTATGCCCCTAGAGTACATGACTGCTAAGAGGCTGGATACCAGATGCAAATGCACAACTTCAGTTTGGCAAATTGGTATTTCTAGCTTTATTTGCATGAAAAATCTGTGTTGGTTTTTGGGGTTTGGGTTTTGGTTTTGTTTTTTTCATCTCAAAGTATGTCCATCCTGCAGATGTGTTATGGATTGACATTGCTAAAATAAACCCTTTGGAGATCCACAAAGCAGGCAGCTGGGAAGCTGGCACATAAACGAAAGAATAAAGGTACTTTTGTATTTTTTGCTGAAGCAAATAATGATACTTAAAAGTCCACTGTTAATTTTTAAGTCATACTTTGTAGTTTGTTTTTTTGGTTTTGGGGCTATATTTTGTTTGTATGTTTTTTTTCCCCTGTACTCTACTATTATTATAAACAGTGTCTCAGATTATGGTAGTACAAAGAGATGAGAAGGGGGAAAAAGCCATCTTTCTATTGAAAGAAATGTATGTACTTAGGTAGACATCATACAGAATTATTTTCATCACTTTACACTCATCTGATCTGATTTATTGGCCTTCCACATACAACAGAAGACTCAAAAGCTAGAATAAAACTTGTAAAACAGACAATAGGTAAAGGAAGCTAGAAAAGAATCTCAGTGCCTGATGTTCCTTAAATTCATGTCTGTATACATGTATATGCATCCTTATCCAAACACACATTAGATTTAATCTTATCACTGGCTGGAGATATGTTTCTTATGTTTAAAAAAACAAACAAACAAACAAAACAATAAAACAACAAAAAAAACAGACTGAAGAAAAAATCTCCAGGCAGGGACAGACCAGGAATTGGTGGGTAAGGACGCAGGGAAAAGAACCCCTGGGCAGAAAACAGAAAGAAAATGTTCAAGAAGAAGGACCTGAGCTTGGCAAGACAAGAACCGACTGGTGTGCAGAAATCGGGAACAGAGACAGAATGCGTGAGGCAGGAGAAAAACAATTCATGTTATAGTGCATTACGATAAGTTAGAGGAAAAGAAGTTAAGGAAAGTAATGTACATGAACATATAAATGAGGCAAACCACTGAACTTTCACAGAAGTGAGTCAAGGCAATAGTAACAGTAGTAGAGCTCCATATTGGATAATTTGTCTTGCAGCTAGACTGCCTCCAGAAACTGAGTTAGCTTTTGGTATCCAAACTACCTTGTGCACATACTTTTTAAAGGAAGATTCTTTACAACATTCCTGGAGAGAACAAAAGATCAACAGATAGCTTTTTTAATAAAAAAATGCTGCTACATAGGAAAGCTGAATTATTACTTTGCTACTCAGTGTCGGAGTACCTCCAGCTTTCATAAACAGAGATAGCCTTTTGCCATTTTAATATTACAATCCAAACCAGAAATAGAAAGGTAGGAATCTTGATATTTAACATAACTCAGCTGAATATTCAGGTAATGTGCTAAGTTAAGTATATACTGCTAATGGCAGAATGGATACTATTTTCAAATTCAGGTACAAAGTGTAGACATCTGTCTTACACTGTCTGATCTGCAGATGCAACACCTCTGAAACACCCACCACCTTTTTCTTGTCCAAACAGATGACAGTTTAACTTTGCCATGTGGTTGAAACCTATATCAGCAGGGGGTTGGGTTGCAGAAGGTTGCTACACTTTGTATTATATTCCTTGTTGCTTTTACATGGCCAAGAGACAGAATCCCCATTTGTCCACTAAGATTAGAGTGAATGGCTGATCTTGAATATGGAGATCCAGGGGGTAGAAAATTTCAAAGAAGTTTAAAAGGTAACTAATAGTCCCTGACCCAGCAATAGAATGCCAGTATTTAGCTTAATTAAAATATTAAAACTAGTCATATTTGAGGGATGAAGGGAGAGTGAAAGTTTTTAATTCCTGAAAAACTTTCCAGTAGAGGAGTGAACACAAGGGTTATGTCTATGTCAGTAAGTAGCTCAGTAACAGTGAATCTACCAAGTGGAATGGATGGTGCTAAGGATCCAGTGTCCACACTACCTGTTTTTCATGGCAGTTTACCTTAGACTTGTTTTAGTTTGGTACGGCAGCCTGATTTCCCAATAGTTGTTGGATGGCATTCAATGTGGTCCTAGAGAACATCTTCAGAATAGCTTCATCTGAAAGAAATCTAGCTCATGCACTCTCGAAGCTGCTTCACTGCAAGAACCAAAGCAGTTCGGAAAGCACAGCTTTCGAAACAATCTAAGCATAGATAGCTATTCAAGCTAAAATGTTAATATAGATGCACCCAGCAGAAGTGAGAGACTCAAACTGGCACTGCAGTATCACTTTGAGGAAGAACACGTGATTTTACTTTCTAGCACATGCTTACACTCTTATTATCTTCCTATGGCTGAGAATGAAGAGAACTCTGCTTCCTCTGAAAGACCCAGAAAGGATAAGGGTAATGATATTCAAGAAAATGTTCTCCTATCATCTCCATTCATAGACTCCAAGTAGGGCATTTAGCTTGAGCCAGATTGAGGGATGTATTGATTTGACAACCACTATTTATGATAACAAACATTGTTTTCTCTTACAGGGAGCTGACATCTGTTTTTCTCTGATGGAAATGAAATTATAGAGAAGAGAGAAAAAGGAAGTTACTCATGACTCATTGCATTTTCATGACAACGAATGTTTTTACAGACATCAGAAGACAGATGCTCACCACATATATTTTAATATATTTAAATTATCATGTACCACCCCTAAAATCCATGTGTTTATTGTGTTATCACCTGAAAGATACCAGAGGCTACATCTATAGATAGCCTGGTTTTGTATACAAAGCGTATATCCTAGAACAGAACATATAAACCTTGAACCAAAACTCTGGAAATCTATGTTTGCTCCCTATAAACCTAAATAATAAGCCTTTCTTTGCAGTTTAAGTTGCCTTTTTATTTTATATATTTCAACAATTATCAGGATGTCTGTATTATACTAACATCAACATAAAAGCTATAGTTTATCTCATTAATTGCTCTTTAAAATATGCATATTTAAGGTATGTTTATACATATTTAATGGTCAAGCTGCCATATCTAATCCAGCATAATAGTCCAGGAGGTTATGGTTGCTCTTCTAACTTAGTTTTAACTTTTTGTTACAGAAGTTTTGAAATAAACGTAAAGTTTTATTATTAAAATATCTGTATTACTTGAATTTTACTTTTTGTTACTGTCTTTCTAGAATTCAGTTTGCGGTCCAGCAACTTAATATGAAAGGCCCAGAAGGATCAGATTTGATTTGGTTTTGTTGGTCCAAGAATGAAAGTAGTTCAAGGGATATGAAGTTGTGAGACAACAAGAAGCTGTATTATTTTATAGAGATTCATTCTTGTGTACACAAACTTACATGCATATTGTATCATACTTATAGCTACACTTCCCACAAAGCAGAGGCTGTCTGGACAAGCAGTTCCTGTTTTTTATAGGCCTAACCATAGCTTTTAAATCCAGTGTGGCCCAAAATAATGGTCTCCAAAAGTAGACTGCTCCTAAACTTAAAACAACAGTTACATTTAAGAATGCATTATTTCTTCAGGGATCTGCACAAATGGTTTTATGGTAATTAAGAAATCTGCTTTAGCATGGTCCCTCTAATCTATTTTACTAAAACACATGCATGGTACTACAACACCTTGAATTCTCTGTATACATGTATAGGCACATATAGACATTTACATCTACACATTCACAGATATTTATTTATGTATGTGCAAGCTGTAATATATGTATAAATGTAAGAACTTTGTAAATACATATGAAAACACATAAATAACTACTGAAATCTTTTCTTGCTTCCCATTTTTTGGACTTCATGAATGATATGATCGGAAATGCGTTAGTGTTTAATTACTTCCAGATGTTCACAACAATTCTTTATACTTTTTAAAACAAAATCTATTGCAGATTGAATACTCTTTTTCAGAGTTTAATACTTTCTCAGATCTTAATACTTTTCAAAATGTTGCTGTTTATGCTTTTTAGTTCAATAATGAAGGCTGTACCAAGAAATGCCGTTCTGTTTTTGTTTCAATATTTCTGAACATTCTGTATTTCCATTTCTGCTCCTCATAAATATCAACAAGTAGTATCAAAAGGAAGTTATGATATGAAACCAGGAAATATTTTATGCTTCAAGAAACATGTAAAAATTATCCTATGGCCACCTGTGCCCTGTTTTCCTGTGCAAACTTCTGCTCTGTTAGACTAAAACTAACAGAACACAGATAACATGCCTGAAAGCAGTGCTTTTTTCCTGTGAAAGTGCAAAGAATTGAGATCAGTTTTTTTTCTATAATGTTTTGAAATGAAGTATCATTTGCATAACTAAAATATTTCTCCTTAAATACTGTTCTGAAAAACATTTTGTAGTGACATTGAGAAAGTTATTCAATATTTTATCTCTGGGATGAAATTCTGACTCCACCAAAGTCAACCTTATAGTCACAATAAGGTTGAAGTTGCACTATTCTTTTTCAAAAGTTTGTATCAGAAGAGAAATACACATTTCTTGCACATATACTAAGGATTTATCTGTAGCATGCTCCTGTGATAGTTAAAAATACTAGATCATGTTCTGGACTAAACGTGAATCTTATTGTAAATGTATGACTACTCTCTGTATTGCAAAAGAAAAAAAAAAAGCTGACCATATAGAGCCAACTATAATTTCTCTATGGAAACACATCTCCCTAAAAATATTTACAATCTATAAGAGATAGAGATTCAGAGATAATGTAAAAAAAATTAGCAATGATATACTGCTTCAAAACATTTGGTAACCATGTGGAATGGATAACCAGAAAAATCTTTCTCCAACACCCGATTTCTGTTCTGCAGTAACCTTACAGTATAGTTCCCACTCTGTGTGCCAATCAGTGTGTAAAATTTGATGCAATTGTTGTTCTTGTAAAGGAAAAATTCACCTGAGAAAAATTTACCTTTTAACCCATACTTCATTCTTATGTCAGAATGCATCCTTTTTGAGTGAGAGGAGATATTGTTATACAAGTAAAGAGATGAAAAGTCAAGGTAGGCTTTTTACTGCTAATAGTTCTAACTGGAGGAGCCACATGGTTCTGAAGTACAAGAGTGGCCAACAAGATATGTATGTACATGACATAAAAGTGGTTGAGTTGCAATAATTATACCAATCTTTACGGTCCAACTAGGGGATTCCTACACAATACAATTATTGCAGAATATGAATCAGACATTGAAGTACAACCAGAGTGGTGAATCACATAAAGAAAGGGAAATGCATAGTTATGCACCAGTGATTTTAAAAAGTGCTCTATAAATTATGTTTATTAAAATATACTATACTTTAAATAATTATCTTATTTGGAATGTGGAGCTATACGCCAGGAAGGCTGAGAAGAGCTGGCCTTTTTGGCAAGGAACTGTATAGCTAAAATAGTTCCAGTTCACCTATTTGTTTTTTATTTTTAAACTATACATAAGTATGCCAGTAAAAAGTAAGAAAACTGTCAGATTAATCTAACTTTTCCTTATTTTATAGTAGTTTTACAAGCACTCTGTCTACACAGAGATTGTTTAAATCTTAAAATAAGAAACAAATGCCTTAATGTTTCTTTGGTGGGCTTTTTGTGTCAATGAATTCTGAAAGCCTGTGGCATTTTATGAATGTCTTAAAAAAAAAMCCAAATGAAACCAAAAAACCAACAAACAGTACAAACTTCCTATTGAAGAACAGAGATACACTTCTAGGATATTGTTATGGAGGTTGTTGATGATTTTACACAATCACGCCTTTCATTTCTGAGCATTTACAGATGTTGAAATGATTTGTTGGTGTTATGCCTAGAATGAATTCGAATTTATGGTTTAAAATGAACTTATCACAATAAGAAAACACATCCACAGTGAAATTTCCATCTTGTGATATAATTTTGATGCAATGGTAAGTCAACTGCCTATCTGAGGGGCTCTTATTATTTTCACGTCTCCCAGTGAGAATGTCAGCTTTTCCATAAGGAAATCCTGCAGTTAAGAAATGTCAAGAATTCTAGTTTCATCTAAATTATGATAATTTCTCTTCCACCTAATCTCAAAATAAATTATTATTTTCCAGCCAGACAGTGTGTTAAGAATGTCACCTGCCTTTCTTTTTGCCTAAAAAAGAAAAGAAAAAAACCCCAAAACTCAAAACCCCAACAAATAAAACAAACAAACAAAAAACCAAACAGACAAGAAAACCCCCAAATGAACCAAAAGCACTTTTAGAGAGTACGTGATACAAGACAGATCACTGCTCAGAATGCGGGAAAGACAGAGCAAGGGCCAGCTCAGACTAACTCTGGGTTTCTTGGGAACAGGTTGGGAAAGCAAGAGTGGCATATCAGCTTGAGTGTGCTGAAAACAAAAACCCCTAGAGAAACTGGGGGAAGAGGAACTGTAGCATGGTGACCGCAAGGAAGATTGAGAATTTCTTTTAACAGAGCTGGATAGAAAAGGAAATCTGAACTAGGAGCCAAGAAACTGCCTTTTGGTATTTATTCCTGCTGGGTTCAAAGAAATAGTATATTCTCTCTGTATCTTTTGGCTAAATAACCAATTCTGTACTAGTAAAATACCCAGATGAATATCTTAGAATCATAGAATCATAGAATCATAGAATCATTAAGGTTGGAAAAGACCTCTAAGATCATCGAGTCCAACCATCAACCCAGTACCCATGCCCACTAAACCATGTCCCAAAGCACCTCATCCACACGTTTTTTGAACACCTCCAGGGATGGTGACTCCACCACCTCTCTGGGCAGCCTGTTCCAATGCCTGACTACCCTTTCAGTGAAAAAATTTTTCCTAATATCCAATCTAAACCTCCCCTGGYGCAACTTGAGGCCATTTCCTCTCGTCCTATCACTTCTTACTTGGGAGAAGAGACCAGCACCCATCTCTCTACAGCCTCCTTTCAGGTAGTTGTAGAGAGCGATAAGGTCTCCCCTCAGCCTCCTCTTCTCCAGGCTAAACAACCCCAGCTTCCTCAGCCGCTCCTCATAAGACCTGTTCTCTAGACCCTTCACCAGCCTCGTCGCCCTTCTCTGGACACGCTCCAGCACCTCAATGTCCTTCTTGTAGTGAGGGGCCCAAAACTGAACACAGGATTCGAGGTGCGGCCTCACCAGTGCCGAGTACAGGAGCACGATCACCTCCCTCTGCCTGCTGGCCACACTATTCCTGATACAGGCCAGGATGCCGTTGGCCTTCTTGGCCACCTGGGCACACTTCTAACAAAAGGCTATCTTAATGAGTTTGAATATTAGTTAAGTAGTCACACAGAAAGGGAAAATATGTTTTAGCATATCACCAAATAATTTAGGTTGGAGAGACCTCTGGAGGTTATCTGGTTTAACTGTCTTCTCACAGCAGGGACAATTTACATCAGGCAGCTAATCATCTGTATTGTACTGTATCAGAGTAAAAACATTTTCCTAGTATGTAACTGGAATTTTACATGTTACTGGTTGTGTTTGTTGCCTCTCATCCTGTCACTGTGCCCTTCTAGGATGAGTCTGGATCCATCTTCAACTATATCGTTTATTAGGATATATTTGAAGACAGCAACTCGATCTCTCCTTAGCCTTCTCTTTTTAGGATTGAACAAAGCCAGTTCTCACAGTCTTATCTTGCACTTCATGTGCTGCAGCCCCTTGATCATCTTGGTGCCTCTCTGCTGGATCCACTCCAGTATGCCCATGTCTGTCTTCTGCAGAGCCTCAGACTGGACACAGTGCTCCAGATACAGTCTCACAAGCATTTGGATAGAGAAGAATAATTGCTTCTAGCCTGCTGGTTACATTCTTGCTAATACAGCCCAGAATGCAACTGGAAAAGATCACTAAAAGGACACACTGCTGACTCATGTTTAACTTGTGGACAACCAGGATGCCGGAGTTCTTTTCTGCAGAGCTGCTCTATGCCCCAGCCTGTATGGTGGCATGGGGTTATTCCTTCCCAAGTGTARGATTTTTCATTTCCTTTTGCTGAATTTCTCGAGATTCTTGTCAGCCCATTTCTCCAGCCTGTTGAGATCCCCTCTGAATAGCAGCTCTGCACTCCAAAGTATTGACCATTGTCCCCAGCTTGGTCCAGTAGCGAACTGAGAAATGCCTCTAGTAACCAACTTCCACATGGACTTTGCAGGTTTGATCACAACTTTTTCAACCTAGGGCTCCAGTTTTACTTCAAGCTTCTTATCCATCTATTCCATCTATATCCCATCAATTTGCCTATAAGTATACTATGGGAGGGCATGTCAAAAGCCTTGCAGAAATCAAGGTCAACAGCATCCAGGGCTCTTCCCTTGTATAATGCCAGTAATTTCATCACAGAAGGCAATCATGTTGGCCAGGAACAATTTGCCCTTGGCGAATTTGTGCTGGGTCTTCCCAGACACCCTTGTCCTTCCTGAGCTTGGCCACAGCTTCAGTGACTGAATTCTGCACGCGACCAGGAACTAGTTCTAGATGGTTTCCTTTGAGCAATACGGTATCATCTTAGACCTGAGCTGCTTTTTTTTCTTTTTTTTTTCCTTTTTTAATACAAAGTCTGAACATTATTTGGAGTGAAAAGCTCACTATCTTGTTAGAGCTTTGTGTTATCAATAATGGCCATAATGTGAAAAAGTTCAGCTCAAAATTTTCTCTGGCCTCAACTGCTCTTAGCACTGCTATCTTAGGAATGATTCTTTTTCCATGAAACTCATTATTTCTGAGACCAATTTAACATTTTCTATCTGTAACAAAAAGAAGATGTTCCAGACAAACCCTACTAGCTTGCACTCTAAATCAAACAGCAAGGTAGGACATATTATTACGAACATGCATTGAGCCTGAAGGGTCCTGAAAAGTGCAACTGAGGTTTTCCTTTTTCCTTCCAATTAACTTAACAGATTGAGGGTGTTTTCTGTCTATCTGACAATAGTGCATATTTTATCTGACAATGTTTTTTTTGAGAAAACCACAGGGAAATCCCAGGTTGGAATTTTGATTTCTTCTCTTCGTAATGGACACTGGCTGCTACCCTGCCATATAATTAAGTAAGCTGTCAATATATGTTGCAGCCACTAGAGAAGGGTACTCTGTCAGTACTTTTCCCAGACGAAAGGCACATTAGAAGCATTTCCACATCTAAGTGAAAAAGGTGGAAATTGGCAAATACAAAGCTATCTCCGTGCATCATTCTCCTGCATGATTATTGACAATTAAAGCTCTTCATTTTTTCTAAACATACTTGAGACTTTTGGTGCCCTCTCAGAGGCAGATCAATAAACATGAAGAAAATTAAATTAATTGCTAGATAAAATTCATTCTGAAATGTATGAATGACCTGACAACTATAAAGGGAAGGGAAAAACTTTTTGTGTAAGGTTTGAGCAAGGATTTTGGKTTTAGATTTTTTTTTACTTTGGAGAAAAGTCAGGAGAAGGCCAGATAAGTTGAAACATGGCATTAAGAATGACACTACATATTTTATAGCCCTTAGCTCAATGACATGGAATTGGCTACCTTAGTGTCAATAAAAAAGAACAACATAACTGGTTAAACAAAACAAATAAACAAACAAAAAAGGAGCAAAATAATATAGATAAAATAAGAAAGGTGAAGGTGGGTGCCTGATTCTTTATTAAAAAATATTGTGGTTAGTGGAGACTGTGCAAGCAAAATAAATCAAGATTTGTAGAAGACAAAGCACAAACAAGGCAGCAAGCAAAGTCCAAGAACCACAGCAGGCTGAATTGACTAGACTAATTGACACACTGTCCTGGTTTTGGCTGGGATAGAATTAATTTTCTTTCTAGTAGTTGGTATAGTGCTATGTTTTGGATTTAGTATAAAAAGAATSTTGATAACACACTAATGTTTTTAGTTGTTGCTAGGTAGTCTACGTCCCAAGGACTTTTCAGCTCACATGCTCTGTGAGGTGCACAAGAAGCTGGGAGGGAGCATAGCCAGGACAGCTAGGCCAGCTGACCAATGGAGTATTCCATACCATATGATGTCATGCTCAGCATATAAGGTTGGGGGAAGAAGAAGGAAGTGGGGGGACGTGCAGGGTGATGGCGCTTGTCTTCCCAAGTAACCGTTACATGTGATGGAGCCCTGCTTTCCTGGAGATGGCTCAACACCTGCCTGCCCATGGGAAGCAGTGAATGAATTCCTTGTTTTGCCTTGCTTGCGTGCGCGGCTTTTGCTTTCCCAATTAAACTGTCTTTATCTCAACCCACGAGTTTTCTCACTTTTACCCTTCCGATTCTCTCTCCCGTCCCACCCGGGGGAGAGTGAGCGAGCGGCTGGGTGGTGCTTAGTTGCCGGCTGGGCTTAAACCACGACACACACAATTGCCTGTCTTGACAGTTTAACATTTGGGATATTTGAGTCTTTCAACCCAGACTGTAGGAAAAGAAAAAAAAAAGAGGCCTACTAATTAGCAGAGTGAATGATACAACTAATGTCTGAAAAACAAAACAAAACAAAACAAAACTAAACTAAACTTTTTTTTTTTTTTTTTTTAAAATTATTACTAGTACACATAACAAATACCTGGGTCTCAGAGATGTTGCATTTACCTCTCTCTACCCTAGAACTGACTCAAGAATCTACCACTGGAGTGAAAATGTGTTTAGACTATGTAAATGAATTTAGACAATAAATGAAACAAAACATTCAGTGTTATTACTGTAATATTAATAAGAAAGGATGAAATCGCATTTGTTACTTCCAACACTCATGATGAGACAATATTTTCTTGCCTGTAATATTAACAGAGCCCATATAGACCAAAACATGTAGAATGTGTGCAGTTAGAAATGGAAATATTTTCTTTGCTTCTCTCAGAAGTATCAGAAGTATCAAAATTCTCTCCTTTACACTGCTTAAAAATAAGACACTGAAAGTCTTCCCCTTGGTAGGCATTCTAAGACATTAATGTGTGATGTATCTAGTCACTGCAAGATTAAAAAGCCTTTCAAATAGCATATAATTTATCAAGAGCAAAGGAAATTAAAAACAGATTTTTATCTTATGAATCCAAAGAAATCAGTAAGACACTTTAAATGAATCCTTCTACAGGAACCTTATTGATTACCCAAAAGGCTTTGGCCGCACCATACAATCAGGGTAGTAATGCTTGAAGTGCGTTTTCTAGCTCATATAAGCATATTATTATGAAATTTGCTTTAGAAGACACAAAATAAAAATAACAACCCTTCCTCCCATGCACACAAACCCCAGATAAAATTCTGACTTGCAAGAGATATTTAGATATTTAAAATATGAAAAATAAATTTACTTTGTGTAGTTTTACTACTTGCACTAAAGACTCCTCAGATTCACATTCAGCAATTTGAGCATCTTAGCTCATGCACAGAAAAATCAGCATAAAGTCCAGTGTCAGGCAGTAAAAGGGAAAGGAACCCAGTGAAACCATGTGTACCTCCTTACCTTGGTATCTGAAGATAAATAATTTTTAGTGTCTTCTTCTATACTTTAACAGTTGCATTTATGTTGAAGAAAGGAGGAAAAGCATCTTCTGTGGAGTTCAGAAAATAAAAAGATGTGGCTAGGTTTAGCTAGCTGTTGTAGTAGAGTTTGGACAGAAGACCATTATGGGCAATTAATAGTCATTATTAGTATCTGCAAATTAATGTCACAGTAGATAGTAAGTATGTACTGAAGCAAATAAATGATTGTTTGACCTACATTTGGGTTTCTTTTCTCTGCAGAGTTCTTCTGAGTTTAATACATGAGCTTTGCCCCTAAGTTGATTTTGGTCCACAAAAAGTACTAGAAATCACATTTTGGTATTGTTTGGACTCAAGTTGATTGGCTTGTCAAGGAGTGGAAGGTAGGTCACAATGAAATACCAAATATTCAGAAGTAACAGAAATACACCATATTAATTCTTAACTTAGACACACTAATTTATTTGCTCTCAGTAATTTCTTGCAAAATAAAGACTCATCATTAAGCTTGCATATATTCAAAAGCATAATTACAACAGCAGCATAGCTTAAAATTTACTCCATTCACAATATTTAGAACGCTGTACTAACTCTTATCAAAYACCAACGCACAAGGTTTAATGGAAAATGGGTCAGTGAATGGGTTTGTATCACAACATGCCAAGAAAGCTGACAAATCATTTTGGTTAATAGATGCTTTTATAGACCAGAGGACTGATGAGGCCAGAACAACATACCTGCTTATAATCACCTGAAATGGGAGTTTTTCAGAGTATGGGGCAATGTCTGGCTGCTCTTTGTCTTAGAATAAATCTGGTGCTGGTTTTTGTCAAGGAGCACTTGGTTCCTACAATCAATATTTTAAAAAAATAAATCACGTGACTTGTGAATTTGAAAGAACTGACAACAGCATCCATTGTGTTCTGTTGTTGTATCTCATAATGTAAGGTCTAATTTTTCGGGGAATGCTAACTCACCAACTTAAAAGGAGTGAGTTAAATTGGTGCAACACTTTATTAAAAACACTTCCAAGTGTGTGTATGTAGCCCTGCCTTGAGGATCAAAAGTTGCAATAATAATTTAAAATCACAACAATCCAAACTCCTCTCCAGTGCAAACTTTAAATGTAAGCCATCATCTATCCCTTTGAGTTATTTTTACTATTCCATAAATGCTCCAACAAGTATTCTGATATATTAAATGAAACACATAAATAAAATCAATAGATTTTTACATTATTAATTTAAAATACTTATTAAAAACCGGAGAGCCAGTTCTAAAAATAACCAGGGCAGAGAGTTAATATTCCTTAACTTATGAATTATAAATCACCATTATAGAGCTTAGAGTAACAACATAAAGAGAATGGACAACATAGCTATCCTTCATTTCAAGACTAAGCTACTGAGAAAACCCAAGAGACTGACATCCATGATTATCTCCAACACATCACTGTAACAATATCACAGTTTGTTGGGATAGCCCTCACGTTTTGTGGATAACAACCAAGACTTGACTTGATATCTTCAGAACAGATATTAAGAAGTAGGTGGCAGCTTGCATCTTTCATGACTGAACCCTTCAGTGCTTTTGCACAGAATAGCCATAACATGGGCTAAAGTTGTGCATTAGAAAAGGTTGACATGGGTTTGCTTCCATTATCCTTTTGGGTACCATCTTTAAAGGTGTGGAAAGCAAGAAAGTAGAACTTTTAGCTTGTAATGCCTCTCCCTCTGTCTTCAGTGAGAGTTTATAGGCTGAATGCTGTGGTCCTCGATGGAAACGTTAACATAAGAAGCACATTAGGGGTTGGCATCATTAGAGTTAGGTTTTGAAGAAGGCTCTTCCATATGCTTTCCTCTTTTGCCTTCAGAAAGTACTAAGGACTCACTTGAATGTAATTTAATAAAACCCCTAATTATCACGAGTTATAAATGAGGACTATTTATTTCCTTTTTTTCTCTTCTCCTATCCTCTCTTATCCTCTAATCCAAAGCATTAAAATTCAACAATGATTATAAAAGTTACACGAAGATATTGTAGCTGAAAACAGAACAAACTTCAAATAATGGCAATTTACATACTATGTTAGGTAAAGACAAAGAAAAATTATAAATTAATGTGTATGTCATTCTGGCATGAAGATGGAAAGACTCTGGGTCAGCATAATGTTTTATTTTGCCCTGGGGAAAATTAAGGGTCAGCATCCTGGTGCTCAGTTTCTAAACCCCATATTATATTTGTGGCAGAAAAAATGGCACTTTATAACCAACATTGTTAATCCTAACACTTAAAAGCAATTGTGTTAATTAAAGACTGTGCATAATGTCTATTTCTTTTGGTATATATGGTATTAAATCATATCTTTCCCAAAGTGATATTGTTAATATGCAATGTATCCTCTTTTTATAGCTCTTTCAGAGGCAATTGTTTTGATCATGAGAGGAGATGTTTTTAATAATGGCACAAGTGTAATGGGACTTTAGGCAGCTATATGACAAGGCTCATTAACCCTGTACCATACAAATGTTAAAATACATTTAACTGAAAAATATGTTAACTGTATGGTACAAGAAATTAAAGAAAACACAGTCTAGTACAACTGATAAAGGCTGCCAGAGCACAAGCTTTCCAGATATCCCACTATTTCTGAAGTATCAGACCTTATATAGGGTGACAAAGTTCAACACATTCCGCTCTCACTTCAATGGCAGACTTCTTTCCTCCTCCAAAAAATTGTTTTTAATATTTTTCCTAATAAATAATACCTGGCTCTAAGTCTGAAGTTGAAATTGAAATTATATTTTAGAATGAGCCTGAGCAAACAAGTGAAACCACAGCATTCAGTTTTTGATACTTACACAGTTTTATTCAGGAATTGTTCAAATCTCTAACGTCTATTATGTTAAATGGTTATTTATGATGTCTTCAAATGTCAGGAGTATTGAGGCTAGTCAGATGCTAATGTCTGAAGGTGCTGTCTATCAGATTTAAGAATCTACAGAAAGAAACAAACAAAAGATCATAGCCTCAGTTTCAGTTTCTTTTGAGATTTATCGTGCTTCCAATTATTTTTGTCTCCCACAGATTTCATTTTGGGGAACAACAGGAAAAGCAGTAATAAACAGACTGTAATTAAAATGCTGGGAGCACAAAAAATAACAGTAAAATAAAAGGACAAAAACTTCCCCTTATGAAAAGTTTCATACTGTCAGAGGTGGTCTTCAAAGCCTTCAAGCCTGAATTCAGGAAAACAGATCTACAAAAGAGACCTACAAAGCTATTGTTATTTGGTTCTGAATGACTGAAATTGCAAAGAACATTTCCTTTGGTCAGCTCAGAGGGAGAGACAAAGGAATGAAAAGAAACACAATATTCAGAGTAGGAATAGGGAAGAAGTACAGCCATTGCACAAGGCCCTCGTGGAACCACCAGTGAAATGCTCTGTACAGTTCTCAGTACACAAGGAGTTCAAGCTGGGACAGGAGTAGGGAGGGAAAGACACCGCAGGCAACCTAATTTACGAGAGGAGGTTTCATCTCTTTCTAAATGGATGGAACCTGCAGATGAGATAATAAGCCCTGCTGAGATTTTCTCTTTCCCTTCAGAAACATTTACGGTATTGCAATACAAATATAAAATATTAACAATTCTAAATAACAGACCTTTATTTGGATGGCTAATTTTTTAAAAATAAAACCTTTTCTGCATGGTACTCCTTGTATTTTAACTAAAATTTCTCATATGTAAGGTAAATTCTATTCCACTACTGAGACTTTATTACACAGAAAACATGACTCTAGTGAGTGTTGTAGCAGAGCATTCTCTTCAGCACAATTACACATAGGGAGCCTCCTGTTTCGCTCAGTGGAAACAGCAAGGCATTGAGAATATTGAGTAGAAGGAAAACTTTGCATGATGGTAGCAACTTGACCATTAAATGCATTTTAAAGGCCCTCTCCAACACGCACATTAAGTAAAAATAATAGTATTGAGCAGTATAGCCTTTTCCTGAGACAATTTTGAGAAACAAAGACAGACTCTTAAAATTAATTGAACCAAATTTACACAGTGAACTGAAGAAACTGCATTTCACACTTTTTTAAAAAGCAAGTAAAAACACAAGTGTTTTTTGAAAGCAGAAGAAGCTTTTCAGTGGCTCTCAGAATTCAGACCACAGCTGATCCCATGGTTCAGAAAGATTGGAGAGCCACTTCTGAGCAATGAGATGGGCCTACAGTGAAAAGGAAGGCTATTCCACACTGCAACACAACATTTTATTGCAAATTCAAAAGTGATGCTTTTTACTGAGGGAAAAAAGTCATATTCCACAACATAGGAAATATGCACCCTGAGAGTTGAAAACTGAACATTATTGGGGTTAAGAGACAAGAATAAGCATTCTGTTATGTAGAAGAAAACAGTAGCAAGCATATCCAATGGATCACAAAGTATTAAATGTTAACAAAGCAAGCTTCAATGTATAAGACTAAGAGACATTTCAGGTGTCTGTGTTTTCTGATGATAGCAGGGACCTAATGGCACTATGCCCTCACTTTTATAAATGTATCTTCCTTCAACTAAAATCTAGCTAGAATTCAACGTATTTTGCTCAATTTTTACTGGAGGTTGATCTACAATCTCATTGCTCCAGTGGTTCCTGAGGCCTATTATATCCATTTGCTTTCATGCCTATGTTATTCGTTAGCTCAAAACAAGACTGTCAAGCATGGTTCCTCCTCTCCACACCATGCATTTTTTCAGAACAAGTATATTCTCTCCAGATATTTATGTCGGTACRCTCTTTAAGGCATGAAGGACATACAGCTCACCTCTCAGCTTTCATTAGTAGCTGGAAAATGCATTAATAAAATCATTTGTTGTGATTCAGCATTGAAACACACCTGTATCTCTTAGTCTGGATGCTCAGAAATTAGCAGTTCTTCCTTCCCAATGTGAAGTAAGTTAAATCAAACAAATCTGTGCAAAGGGATAAAGGGAAAACACCACATCAAGCTGAAAAACTCAAATACGAGTAGCTAAGAGAACCATCCCCCAATAACCCTAACGTTCACTCTCCAATTGTACATGACTGGAGAAGTAGATACCCAGGGCTCCTTCCCACTACCAAGTTTTCACCCACCTCAAGATTTATTGTCCATACTCTGAGAGCCCAGTTTTGGGAACATACTCTAATTGGCTTCTCCTTGAAGGCTGCACAGTTTTCAGGAATTTTACTAGCATGCTGAAGAGAATAGGACAAAAGAAATCTCTGCACAGGAACTTTTAACCCAGATGGCCATTCAGGGTGGCTCACACATGCACAAGATTGTGTCATTCCCTGCTCTGCCATGTGTTATGATCTTTCTTTTGGCCATCCCTCTGGCTGTTTGTCCCGGCTCAAACACGATATCAATTTATTTTTTTTTCTTTTTTTTTTCCCTAAGTGTCAAAAAAAGTCAGTGACATCTAGTAACTTCCACTGCATCTCATTGGTGTTTTTCTTTTGATCATGTGTTGGTCACTTAGTTTTTGCTCACATCTTCGTCCAGCTTAATAACCTAGAGGCTTTTATTCTATAGCAAAAAAAGATCCCAAACCCACCACCACCAACAAAAAGCCTCCCCCCCCCAAGTCAAATCAAAACAAAAAACCAAAACCCACCATTTCTTTTACAATTGGTTGGCAGTTTTGTACTGAGTTTTTCCTTGTTAATTGAGAGCTTGGTCCCCAGAAGTGCTTTCTGTTTCTTGAAGTTCCTCTTTTTCTAGGGATGGGAAATCTTTGCATATATTTTCATTGAAACATATTTTTTGTATTAAGGAATGAGAAATCTCCTCTTTCCGAAACGGGAAATTTTCCTTTACACAAGGAAAGACAAGCATCCAGACATTTGGTTTCCTCTGTTTTGGAGCTATTTTCTCTCTGGCACTCCATATCTGTACAATAGAGGAAATTTGAAAAACCCGTCCTCCAAAATCTTGGGCAGCCCTGAGACTGGTATACAGACAGTCAAACAGCAGATCATACTCACCTACACAGAGCCATGCTTCAGTTAAACTAACTCATACAYCTTATTTTCACAGAATTTATTTTTATTATTTTTATTACTTCTATTTGGAAAGTACTTTGAGAAGCTTAATTTAATTTACTAAAGGCTACTATTCCCCCCCCCCAAAAAAAAATATGCTAAGTATAGGACAGAGACCAAAGAGAAAGCTAAGTGAGGACTTAACACCATAGCTATAGACTGTCAAATGGAAAGGAATTCAGGAACAGCTATTTACTCAGGAAGATATTTCTCTATTCGTTTTTAGTTTTTCCTCCCCTAAAAGTTAAGTTTTTTCCCCATAATGAAAAATAACAGAGAGTAAAAACAAGCAAAACCCACCCACAAGCTAAATCTATACTGCCTATTAATTTAATTCAAACTTTAAAATCTTGTAGCCTACAATAAAGTGATACAGTTTAAACAAAATTAGATTGGTGTCTAAACACTGAATCATTTATGAGCACATTACATAAATATATTTACATTTTGTGCTACATTTTTTGCATTTGGCCTAAAATGCAGCACTGGAGTTTGACACTTTAAATTATCCTTTCTTGAAATCAAGGCCTTTGGATAATTAAAGTTGCTTTTACATAAAATGAATATGAACTCTGCAATCTTTCTAACTAATTTCTAGATGTAACTTTAATTTCTATCATTTTATTTTATTGTTTTATTTTGAAATAAATGGTAAAAAAAATTGTCAAACAATAACATTTAATATTTATACCTATTTTTTCTCCATGCAAACTTTTGATTAAGTACTTTCAGAAAGACATAATTCTGTAAATTAAAATGAATATGTTTTATTCAGAACTACCTAAATATCCAGAGAGGGATATAAATAAAATATGATAATAGCTATTCACTTGTCACTTGTGGCTGAGATCATATGAATTTGAAAATGGAGTTGAAATTTCTTGTCATTCAGGTTCTTGTCAGATTATGCCTGGTTTGCACAGTAGGATTACTGTAGCTCTTTAAACTTCGCATTTAATATCGATTTTTTGATAAAGGAAAGATCTTAAGTACAAAGAAGAAGTAAATGTAACTGTATACAGAACATTGTCTTCTTGAGTTTTCAGACAAGTCAACGGATAATTCAGACACACAAATAAGATTCCATTAGACTATTTTTTGCAACTTGCAATAAATTTCCATTATTAAGTTTCAAGTACTGATGAACATTAAAGAAAATAGATGCAAACATCTCACTGTAGCCCACTGGTATCAACTGGATGTTTGCTGACAGTGTAATTGAAAGTTGCTTTGTAAGATCAACATGAACAATTTTATGGCGGTTTTAATGAAAAGAAGGAAATGGGAATGAAAGCCACATAGACAAAACATAGGCAGAGTTCAGATACACAGAGAGAAAGATCATAAACAGAAATTGTCCTAAGAGCCTGTGATGGATTCCTGAGCTGGTGAGAGCTCTGAGATGTTCAGGTGTTCAGACCTTCTTTTATAGAGAGCTCCCCATAAGGACCAAGACTTTTAAGTTCTAAAAGCACAATTTTATTAGACTATAAACCAAGATAGCAAACTTCCACAAAGAAAATTCAAAGTGACTTGAGCAAGCATAACATGGATAAAAGGGTTCATAACCAACTCACCCATTGCCTCACACGTCTTTGCAAGTGGATCTTGGTTCCAGCCTTGGTTTGAGTCACTCAGTAACTTTCTGAGATGCAACAAAAACTGCACAACTTAGAAAAGGAGCTTAGAGAAGCTCTTCCTTCTCCACTAAAACTGGCCTTCCCCTGCTCCTTTCAGCAGGTTTGCAGTCCTGCTGTGTGAACTGCTGACAGTCTTTCCTCTAGCTCCTCCCAACACCCCTTGCAGTTTCTTCTATCATCTCCTGTATTTGACCAGGATCAGTAGCCACTGAAGGCAAGGAACAAGCTCCCTTTCAAGTGGCTCTACCTGACCCAGTCTCTAAGGAATAAACATAATGTAATTATGTATAAAGATGGAAAAGTCCAAGTATCATCTCTCCTGGTGGCCACTTTCCTACTAAGTTGTACTCTATAACAAAAAGGCATCAGAAATAACAAACAAGTTAACAAATTATGGTCAGATACTACCATTAACCAATATCCATCTTTTCCATGAACACCAAAGGAATTTCATTAACACTGGAGGATGGTATGCTTTTCCATGTGTAATCCCACCTATGACTGAACTGACAATCACTTGAAATCAATCAATTAAACACTCTTGTCAGGTCAGAAACCATGAGTGATCTACTTAAAATCACTTTCCATCCCCCAAAAGATCTTCATGAACTCCTATATGCCCCACTGACATCAAGGATCATTTGTGGAGTTTCCCTCAGGTCCCTCAGATGGCCTCCTTGTCTCCAAGACTCTGAAAACAAAGACACAGCTTTGTGTGATGTAAACGGAGCTGCAGTCCATTTACTTGGGACCTCGGGAATGCCGTGCAAACCCAGACAGGCAATTTCCTGCTAAAACCTCTCTAATCCATTGTCATATTCCTAGCAGTCTAAACAAATTTACATCATACCAAAGACAATAAAGAAAAGTAGAAAATGAGTCATTTCCATGTGCAGTAGAAGCAGTATGAAACTGATAAAAAATAGTCACCATTTCAGTTGCCAAATATGCAGATTTTCTGGAGGGAATCCTGTACCTACTTAACATGAAGATCCAGGACAGGCAGGTGTCTCACTGCCTTTGCAGATCTGGTCTGTTTCCTGATGACATTCCTGATCACACGAGCTCCAGATTTGATAGGGGTTCGTAAGGAATTAAGGGATGGATCGCACTGCAAGGTCAGGATCTGCAACACAAACACTGCAGCGAACGCTGATATATCCCTCCTGAGAAAAACTGACTCCTTGACTTCCTCACTAATGGGCACTTACAATGCTTTAAAGAGATATAAGAGTTAACATTTACCCACATACAGACAATTCTTTTCTAATGTATTTCCTCAGTCTGCTTGGTCAGCTCTGAGCAGAGGCAGCCGTGTGGAAACACCTGACACCTTTTCTGAAGCTGGAGGCAGAGGGGAATGTGGTACAAACACATTAGTTATGCAAGCTCCTTCCTATCATCATTTTGACCTAGTTTCAGCAGAGGACTGTGGCTTAACTTTAAGCCTGTAAGAAGTCCTACCACATTCAAAATAGGACAAATTTCACAGTTAAAATAGTGATATCTTAGATGCTTTAATGCAGCAGGCAACTGTGAGCATCCTTCCCTGCTGTGTTTTGGTTATGGTCAAAACTACTCACCAACAGTCCCAATAGCCAAGAATGAGATTTCCTACTTGTCACAGACACATTTGGTTACCTACAGTTCTTAACCTTTCTAAAACTAAATCACCAAACAGTTAATTGATTTATCATTGTTATCTGGGAAGAAACTTAAGATGTCAATAACATTACCTTGGATCAGACAGTGGCTTGGCATGGGATGTGAGTGGACACATAAATTAATTCATGTGCTTACAGGTAAAACACAACAGTATCTCATGGTGAAACTGTAAAGCTAACTAGTAAATTTCTGCAAAGATGGGATGCCACAGGGCACCCTGAGTTTAATTCATCTCCGCTTTCTTCTTGCCCCATGTTTCTCTTAAATGGATTCTGTTATTTCTTTTGGGAAAATAATCCCTCAGAGAAAATTATATGATAAGGTTATTATTAGTTATTCTGCCTGTAAAGTGTTTTCTTTTGTTGGCCGTCCCTCTACATTAGAAAACTCTTCCAGAACTCTTGCTGTAGCATGACCTGGCTGGTGTCCTGCAGGACTCAGGTGCCCTACTGTACAGCCTGCAGCTCCCTCTTTCAGTCAGGAAACCTCAGCCTCTTGGTTAACTCAACAGATTCCCCTTCCCCTTTCAGTCTTTTCTCCATTTCTCCCTTCATCTTGGTATTTAAATAGTGTAGTTTTTCCCTAATCCCTTGTATCGCGTGCAGATGCCCAGGCACTGGTGGTGGTGGCGGGGGGCCCTGCAAGGGTGACCTCTGTGAGGAAAGACTGGGGCTGGGTTCCAGCCGACCCACCCCAGGGCATAGCTGAACCCCTCAGCCATGTATTTAAGAAAGGGTAAATTATGCTGCACAGCAGCTGAGATAGAGGAGTGAGAAAAATGTGTAAGAAACAACCTAGGTGCCAGATACTCCCCTGAAACCAATGGAGAGGACCATGGTGAAGCAGATATCCACACTGGGGAGGACCCCACACCAGAGCAGGTGGACATGCCCTGAAGGAAGCTTCAGCCTGTGGGAAGGACCGTACGCTGGAGCAGGTGAACAGCATGAGGAGGAAGGAGCAGCATAGAGGAACTGTTATGGGCTGATCACAACCCCCTTTCCCCATCCCCCTGCGCTGCTCAGAGGGGAGGTTGAGGGGTAGGAGGTTGAGGAGTCAGGAGTGAAGGAATGAAGTTGAGCCTGGGAAGAAGGGAGGGGTGGGAGGAAGGTGTTTTAGTTTTTGTCTTTGTTTCTCATTGTCCTATTCTATTCTTCATTGTCAATAAATTAAATTAATCTTCCCCAGCGTGAGTCCGTTTTGCCTGTGACAGTAATCGGTAAACAATCTCCCTGTCTTTACGTCAACCCATGAGCTTTTCCCACCTATTTTCTACTCGTCTTGTTGAATAGGTAGAGCGAGAGAGCAGCTAGGTGGGCATCTGGCAGCCAGCCAAGGTCAACCCACCACATCCCTAACTCCCACCACTCCCCCAAAAACCAGTATTACGTATTCTTTCAGCCCAGAGTACATCTATGTAAACAAAAGAAAGAAAAACCCAAATCGTTGGAGCACTGACTGCTTTAACACTCTATAACTGTAGAACTCTAGGAGATTACTATCACTTTAAAATGCTCATAATTCATAAGTTGTTCCTTCAGTACAATTACCTGCAAACCTGTCTTCCTTTCTCTATGTTTCCTACCAATGGCTTCTTTGGAGGCTCAGAGAAGCACTAAGGCTGTTTATAATGGGAGCATTTGCAGAAGGGAGCAGCTGCAGTAGCAGAGAGGAAAGGGCAAGGGAAGACCCTTATCAAGTTCATTGTTCTGTAACAAGGAAATCTCCCGTGCCTTCACATTCTTTTAAATTTCACCCATGCAGAGGGCAGCACATGCAAAGATGACCAAACTCTCTGCACATATGACAATTAAAATGCTACACTGGGATTTCGCTGCCTGCTCTGAAAGGAGACGGCTCCTAACACATCCCTGTGTCCTCACACCGTGTTACTCACCCATTTGCCTGCAGGTTTCTCGGCTGTGGAATATGTGCTTTAAAATAGCTCTTGCAGGCAGTCATTCAAATCATACACCTGATTCTGTCTCTGCAATTGGGCCCAGAGGCATTTGCCACACTGCCCTTGATCGCAGGGCTGTGTGCTGGATGCTTTGGCTTATATGGCTTTATGCTCATGAGAAGTGTCACCCAGAAGCTTTTGGTGGTCTGTATAAAGCCCAGCACAACCTTCTGAACATGCCCACTCAGTAAATAATGTAGCATTTGTCTGACAAGATTATTTCAGAGATCCTGCTTATGAAAGTAATCGGCACCCTCTGGTGGTGTGTGACTCCTACTGCTTGAGCGCTCTCTCCCCAAATGACATATGCAGTGCCAAAAGTATGGTACCAGTTTCTGACACGATGACAAAATCACTTACAAGTCCTGGGAAAAATGCCAGAGATGCTCAAATCTGAAAGCAGGCTCTATTACATTAAACTGCTTAGATTTCAACCCACCATGCTCTCCCGAGTCAAAAACAATTAGGTAAAAGCTGTTCCTCTTCTCAGTACCTAGACATTTAAAAAGAAAAAAACAACAGTCTGAATTTTTTACCTTTTCTTTGGGTTTAAAATGCYGAAAATTTACAGAACCACCATAGGCAATTAAAATGAAGTCAAGCAGCAAGATAACAGAACTACGAAATTTGCGTTGGAGTTTCTTTCTTACCCATGTGTCTCTTCCTACAGGAAATGTTACGGTAGAATTAAGATCTGTTTTTAACTTTTTTTTTTTTTAGGTTTTACAATATCAAAGTATAATTTCAATGACAGAGCTAATCAAATTCAAATTTCAGATTGGTTTGATTGACATGTAGGAACAAGGAAGCTGGCTTTACTGGTGCCTACCCAGTGATGCAGAAGATTATGTAAGCTCCCCCAAAGCACTTGTTCATAGAAAGGGCAACACACAGAACCGTACACATCACATGTCATGTTATGAAGGGCAAAAAGGGAAATATTATCAGACCTGGGGCTGTGTGTGCCCTCATTCTTTTCTTTTTGTCAATGGAGCGTTATTGCTGACAATATTGAGAATGTCATGGCCATTACTCTGACAGCACTAGTGGGGTAGAGATGACTAATTTTGCAAAATCATGTAATTTGCAGACAGCACTTCACATTTGTAAAGTACAGGTGGGAGCTGCAGTTTATTTAATGCTGCCCCAACAGCCATCTCAGCTGCCTTGTAATAATTGTGGTGATGTATTGAGCAGTTTGCTTAAAAAAAAAAGTAAATTCCCTGTGTACTAGATACCTTAGAGGACATGTTAAATGGAAAGAATTGTCTTAATTACCTTTTCCTCATGAAAAACAGTATTTCCCCTAGTACCAACCCAGTCTTGTCACTGTTTTCATGGAAGTGCATTAGATCATGCCTTACCTTTCCTCTTAAGGAAGGGAGCAACTGGAGACATCCAGTGGCAGGGAGATCACCATGTTTTGGACCTAGTTTGCTTATTTCACAAGTAGACTGGTATTTAATACTCTCTTGAGTACTTCCATCACCATGCTGGATGATCAACATTATGAAGAGGAAATGACTGCTATCTCGATCTCACAAATAGCAAAACTGAAATAAGGATTTACAAGGTGACTTGTGCAATGTCACATAGGCTGTCTGCATTTAAGTTCTCACTGCTAATTTATTGTGCTACGAACACAACCATCTTCCACTACATTCTAAAATCTCTTTTGGTAAATAAAGGACTTTTAGACAGAAACACTAAGACTAGTATTTTCCACTGAGTTTTCCTAAACCTCCTATCACAGAAAAAATATAGGTGAGAAATTGTCTTTGAAAGTCACAGAGTCCAATTTCCTATTCAAAGCAGAGCTAACTTCAAAGGTGTTTGGGGCCTCTGGTTGATCAAGGTTCATCCAATTCAGCAATATATTGCAACATATTTGTAAAAGAAATGCAATGATTCCTAGAAAAATATTATCCTTCCTCATAATTAAAATTCTTCCCTTTGGCCAGTTTTTTTGTGAGACTTGTATCTGAAAATAAGCTATATTTAAACATCATTTACCACTTTTTTGGGCCAGGGGAATTCCTCAGTTTCTTCTTCTTCCTCTCTTCCAGTGGTGACACCCAATCAGACACAAAATGGGCTGAAATTGGACATTCCAACAAAGGAGCAGCTACAAGGTTGCACAGAACCATGAGTCCTGGTGAAGTCGGATGAGATGACAGCACTATTTCCATATGGATCAGATACATTCAATAAATGCTTCATGAAGAACTTTTAATGGCAGGGGAGAAAGAATATTCTCTTCTTTACTTGATGGTAGGGTGAGAATATCCTTATTTTCACTAAACTCTCTCTATCATCAGCTAAACTCTCTAAATTTTATTTACAAAGATTATGTCAGCCCCCCGGTGGTTAAAAGTACAAAATTTAAGGCTCAGATAGGTTTAATCTTGTTGCCTTCCACCTCAGGAAAAGGAGGAACTGGAAAACAGCCTACTTATTTAGTAAGGTAATAATTCAGCTATTGATTGCAACAGTTTAAAGAAGGTCATACTTCCACCACATTTCTAAAAAAACTAATTCTAATTAAAACTAATTCTAAAAACCTAATCTGTCTTCATTTAAATATCTATGATATAACTTCATCTCTGGCAGCATAAAATAYTGTTGCAATATTCATTTTATATTTACACCAACGTTCTCTAGTCTGGGAAGCTTTCATATGTTCTGCGCTGCTGCTGCTTACTATAGAATTGGTCTGAAATTGTCTCAGAAAATTAGTTTTCAGGTCACTTTATGCAGTATGTGGTCCTTAGAGTCAATTAAGTTGAGGGGGAGAATTCTGAAAATGTCAGCTAAGACTTTCAATGTAGGTAATATTGTTTACTAATGTCTGTCACTTGTCCACAAGTCTTTTTTTTCCCCCTACTGAATATGCATGTTTATTTTGCTTCATCTGGTAAGGAAAATTTAATATACTGTCCATCATGTTTACTTTTACTTTCTATTCTATTCTATTGTATTCTATTTCACATTTTTTTCATGGATGGATATGTTGTTTATGTTGAATGCAGATCTCGGCTGTAGTTATCATAGTTATTCAGAAATGAAAGTCTGGTCCACATGTCAGCTATTACCTACTGAATTTAGTTTTGAGCATACAAAGGTTTAAGACAGGAGGAAATGGCCTCATGTTGCGCCAGGGGAAGTTTAGATTGGATATTAGGAAAAATTTCTTCACCGAAAGGGTAGTCAGGCATTGGAACAGACTGCCCAGGGAAGTGGTGGAGTCACCAACACTGGAGACATTCAAAAAACATGTGGATATGGTACTTCAGGACATGATTTAGTGGGCACGGGTGCTGGGTTGATGGTTGGACTCAATGATCTTAAAGGTCTTTTCCAACCTTAATGATTCTATGATTCTATGACTCTAAGACATACAAGAGAAAACACAAAATCTTTAGATTCATGAAACTTGTAATTCCTTTTTGCAGATCTGTGAATACAGCAACCTTTCACCCAGCTGACACATCTAGAACAAAATAATGCTAATGCAAATATTTGAACATAGGACATGTATGTCATGCATGACACTTGTTCAGTCTCTTTCCCCTGTAGGTCTCTGGACGTGGGAATCATTTGCCATGTTTGAGATTTTGTATGCATGTGCTTCTAAGGAATAGAGATGCAAAAGCCATTTCCTGGAAGATCCTCCAGGATTCACAGTCAGTCTGCCTATTTTACCTTCCCCTCAAAACCTATAAAAACTCTAGTTTTAGCTGCATGGCAAGACACAATAAGCCCAGTCTGGATCAATTTTTCGCCATATGTTACATGTGGATAAGAGGTTTCAGAGATTGACAAGGCTGGATCTTAGACCTGTGTCAAGTCTGCGGCTAGGGATAAATGTTGGGTTCAGATGACAAGAAGCCATAACAAGGTTATATCTAGGCCAGAAAGGGCTGTTTGGCGTTGTTTATTGGGAGACTGGTACTTTTGGGTCCTTGAAATACCCTTTCCTGAGGCAGTCTATGCCAAGGATGCACGGAGCCTCTGGGCCAGTCACAATGGGGTGCTTTTCCACTCATTCCCGGTTAGGCTCACTTCAGCCTCCAATACAGTCAGCTCTTGGGATCCCCCTGTCACTCCAGAAATACAAATGGGTTCTGTGCCTTTATAGCTTGATGGCATCAGGGTACACAGTGCACTGGTGTCTACTAGAGCCTTATACTCCTTGCAACTCATGTACCCGTGCCTCTAGGGTCAAAGTAGGTTTTCCATCCCACTTCCTCATGTCTTCTCCATGGTCATGTAGGTAAAACCACAGGGTGCCCTGTGGTGTGTACCTTCTGTATCCTCTCTTTTGAGCAGAAGAACGCTGACTCCTAATGGCTGAGATACTGGTCTGTACAGGTAGAGAGTAGGACATATCCTCTTTGAGTTGCTGGACATCCCGAGACAGTTTCTCCACAGATGAGACAAGGGAGGAGGAAGCAGTTTCTTTGTATTCCCAGAGTCTGGCAGCCACATCATCCACTGTTGGTGCTTCTTCCTCTTTCCAGCCTAGTGTTGCCAACGAACTGGCATAAGATGCTGGTGCACTCCGTACCAACTTCYGCCACATGGGTCGCGTGCACTGAACTTCATCTGGATCTTTGGGTGTTTGCTGGTTGTCCAAGTCACTATAAACCACCGCCAGCTTGCCTATTTCTCTCAGGTACTGGATACCTCTCTCCATAGTGGTCCATTTGCCTGGGTGATATATAACATCTTCCTTGAAGGGATACCTTTCCTTCACGCCTGACAGCAGTCGCCTCCAGAGGCTGAGGACTTGTGCCCCTTTCTCAATCGCCTTGTCAATGCCCCCTTCCCTAGAAAGGGATCTCAGCTGTTTGGCTTCCTTCCCCTCTAATTCCAGGCTACTGACCCGATTATCCCAGCATCGGAGCAGCCAGGTAACAGTATGCTCCCCTGGACGACGGCTGAAATCTTTTTGTATATCTCGCAACTCACTCAAGGATAGCGATGGGGTGGTTTCCGTCTCGTTTATGAGTTCTTCCTCTTCTTCCTCCACTCCTCGTGATGGCCCTGCTTTTCCATTATCCTTTTCTAAACGACCTGACTTTCGCTTGCAAGATTTCTTCTTCTGTATAGGAGCGACTGATACCAGCGCGGGTTGGTCCTCTGGTTCAGTTGTAGTACCTGTTGCAGGGGCTGGAGTAGCTGCAGTGCCTGTCACAGAGGTTGGAGTGGTCGCAGTGCCCGTTGCGGGAGTTGGAGTGGCTGCAGTGCCTGTCATTTTGTCATCAGATCCAGAGACCTTCTCTTTCCCTTGAGAGCTCTGAATAGTGTTGRACAGGGCTCGGTAGGCATGGACCAGGCCCCAGAACTTTGCACTGATTTGTGTCTCTCTGGAACTGCCAGGGTCACATCATGCTTTCTCCAAATATTTTACTAGTTTTTCAGGATTCTGCACTTGTTCAGGGGTGAAGTTCCAAAACACTGGAGGTGACCACTGTCTTAGGCACTTGCCCATAGTATCCCACACACCCTGCCACTCATAACTATCCAGCCTCAGGACAGACCTCTGGGTGGTATTCTTAAATAGTTGTTTAACCTTAAACAAGGCCTGAAATGCATTCAGGAGACATAGCAATAGGAACATGCTGGTTCTAACATCCCAAGGGTATTCAAAATCCTCAAGAGCTGTTGTAATCAACCTGGAGGAGAAGGGGAAGGTGAAGGAAGCTGTCTCCCCTGTAAACTGGCTCTCCGAGGAGAAGAGGTAAAAAGTGTAATTATTAATAGTTTCCAAGAGATAGCTCCCAAAGTACAGGGGTGAAGGCAGTGCTGAGTACAATCTCATGACCAATACTTTTATCATACCATAAGCCAGTGTTACACAGTACAGCAAAACGATAGCCTTAATCCACCTCCCAGAGGTGACAGACCCCACAGAAATATGGGCAAACAGCAGTACATATGGCCAGTAAGGTGCTACATAATAAAATTCCAAGAACAGATCCAACAACTCTGAAAGCAAATAACCCAACATTGTGACCAGCAACTGCTAAACTGATATAATGAATGCTTATAACAAATTTGTTTTAACCCACTTGGGTCAGATGTGTCATTATCTCAACCCTTTGAGCCCCACGTTGGGCACCAAAAAAGACTGTAGTGGTTTAACCCAGCAGGCAGCCAAACGCCCCACAGCCGCTCGCTCACTTCCCCCCTACCCCAGCGGGATGGGGAGAGAGTTGGAAAAAAAAAATTCATGGATTGAGATAAAGACAGTTTAATAGAACAGAAAAGAAAGCAATAATAATAATAACAATGGTAATAATATAATAATGATACAATATGCAAAAGGTGTGATGCACAATGCAATTGCTCACCACCTGCTGAGAAAATGGCCAAAACGATCGCTGCTTCCTGGACCCCCCTCCCATTCATATACTGGGCATGTTGTCACATGGTATGGAATACCCCTTTGACCAGTTGGGTTAGCTATCCCGGCTATGCTCCCTCCCAGCCTCTTGTGCACCTGGCAGAGCATGGGAACCTGAAAAGTCCTTGAGTAGTAGATTACCTAGCAACAACTCAAAACATTAGTGTGTTATCAACATTCTTCTTATACTAAATCCAAAACACAGCACCAGGAAGAAATTTAACTCTATCCCAGACAAAACCAGGACACCAGGAAAAGCCTACAATTAGGTCTGTGTTCAGCAGAGATTACCAGAGCAGATTTTGTTTCAGGTTACATAAGAGTAAGTTTGCATGCTTTAAAGGTCACCCTTATAGTACTAATTCCTATATCGGCAGAGATCTGCTTGCTTTGTGTTGCTCTGGAACTGCTAATGACTTCTGGGTGTAATTAAAGCTAAGATTAGGGTTGGGAGCATTGTTCAAGCTAGCAAAGAACTGTAAACTAAGGTAAGGGCTGTGTCTAGAGAGACTGGTTAGTTCAGAATTAGCGCTACAACCAGGAAGGGTTGGAAAGCCTGGTCCAATGGTGGTGTCTGGGGTTACCAAGGGTGGCCAGCTTTGAATAGACTCCCACAGTTGTCGTCTTTCTCAATTTGTTCTGATTCTGCCAAGGATGGCTCGGTTGCTCAGACTGTCAGAGCATGGAAAGCCACAGCTTTGTCTGCTGCCTCCAAAACAAATAAAACAGGCTATTGGAAAAACCTGGTTTTGTTTTGCTTTGTTTTGTTTTGTTTCCTGGAATTGGCACTGGGCACAGGAAGACTGTTCCAGAGATCTGATAATTTAGAGCTGTAGCTGTTTGTACGGTGGGCACTAGTATAAATTTAACACAAGCACCTGCAGGGCCAGCCAGCTTTGTGTTGGTCTGGCAGGGGCTGCATGGCTGTGATTAAAGCTAGGGGTTAGGTTAGGATTAAGTCAATAGACATCTCTGGGTTTAGGTGGGTTTATTGCATACAGATTACTGAGTCTGAAAACAAGTAATGTTTGGATTTGTGCAGACAAGGTTCCCTGTTCAATTTTTTATTTGAAACACTTGTTGCCTCCTCGCGCAAGTGTTTCCACATGATGACACCATAAGACTTGATGCTGGTTTGTATGAATTAGATTTAAAATTTGTCTTGGCAAACTGGAGACTTGAAGCTCATTGTAAGGAGGAGGCGTTGTAAGGGTGGGAAAATCTCCTGGTCAGACCAAGTAGAGAGCTTTACACTGGCATAGATTTGTCTATTGATATGTATCTTCTAAGGAGAGAGGTGTAAAAAGCACAACAACCCATGAGTTTACCCATTGCCTCTCTATGGATATATTTTTCACTAGTAAATTTCATGATAAAGAAAATGATCTTTAAATGACTACGATATTTAAAAATAGAAACATATTCTCTATGTTAAGCTCCTCTATATTTATAAATACATGTTGGGTGAAGAGCTCACTTTTCTCTATGTTAGACAAAACTATTTGCTGAGGTTTGTATTTGCTGATACTGAAATTAAAAAGGAGGTAAAAAGGCATTTACATAACACATATAGAGTGTTTATACGAAAACATAATACAGGGATTAGTATGGATGAGCAAACCCATGGAAAGGTTAGAAATACCATTTTTGAACAGGAGTTGTTTGCCGAGGAAGAAAACCAATTTTTAATTTCCACACGTGTTTCTGATACATTGTGGGAGTGAGACCTTTTTGACTTTTACTACTGAGAGAGAGGAAAAGGGAAATGGGAGCCTTTATTTTTCCTCAGACTTCCTCCTCTCTTTTTTTAAATGGCTAGGATAGAGTAGGAAAACATAGCCAGATAACCCTGCATATTTTTTAAGTAGAAGATTGTCTATAGAAAGGAAATTTAAAAAAAAAAAAAAAAAAAAAGATTCCGAAGCCTTTTGGAATGAACTATCTTTTAAACACTTCCTTAAATGAGTCACAAAACCTGTTCGTTTTTCAAACCAGTCTAGTAGCCATGAAGTCAGTAGTGTGCTACTACAACTAATCTCAAAGCAAAGAAATCATAAGAGAATTATAACATAACTATGGAGTTTTATAGATGTCTGAATATTTTGTAACTGAGCTTGGCACTTCAACTTCAGGCTGTATCATAACCTTACAATCCAGCCTAATTAAGGAACAGCCAGACATTCCCAGGGGCAAAGAGGTGACCAGAACAAGAGTCCCACTTTCCTCTTGCTGCTGGCATGAGTATTTTGCAATAACCTGTTTGCTAATTTCTGACCCTTTGCTCTTGCTGATGCTTGAGCATGGAGGAGGATACCTCACACTCACCCTTGTTCCTTTGTTGATTAATAGAAGCAGCAGCAGCCAACCGTGTGTTTTTCTTCTCTTGTGCAAGCTAATATCTTAAACATTGAAGACTGTCCATGCACTTCTTTCTCTTATAACGAGAGTTCAGCATGTTTTATGCAAGGCTATAACACCACAGGATTTTTATAAAGGTTGTAGGCTGCTAGTCTTTGCCCATTTCCATTCTCTCTGTTGTACCCAGGAACCACATTATTTCAGCATTTCACCTCTATGTATCACTGCAATTTTGGTGAGCTCTCTGTTGATGCCAGCAGAGTAGCATTTGCTTAGCGAGGCAGCTATTGCAGATGCGCCGAGTTTCAGGTACTGTCCGTATCTGGTTTATATGTGAATCTGATGTGCTTGTTTGAATTTGATCTTTGCCTGCTAATGACCAGGTGGAACCTGATTTTCTGTTGTCACTTGATTTCCACTTCCACCACAGTTTTAGGAAGAAGACAGAGGAGAGGCATGGTCCCTTTTCAACTGTTTGCTTTTTTTTTTTTTTAAGAAAATGCTGAAATACTCAGAACAAGTTCCTTCATATCTCCCTAACTGTTTGGACTTGTATCAAAAATCCTATTCAATGACATTGAGGTTTTGATAAAGCACTATATTGTGATTGAATGGTCTTTTGAAATCAAAAATATATTTGTCTCACCACTAACCAAGCATTTTTGCAGTGATATTTATACGGAAGACAAGAAAGGAATTTTAAAATTAGAATTAATTATTTGGAGGTGAGAACTTTGAACCAAAGAAACAATCAGGTAACAACTATCACCAACTATTGTCCAGGTGCATAAATTCGTATCCTTTCTGCATCCACCTATATTACAACCAGACTATAATATCAAAAAGAAAATTTCCTTCAGAACACCTCTGATGTTACCTCGAATTTCCCTGAAAACAATGTTTTGTTCAGGATTAACATTAAACAAGTTCCCTTTCTTTGCCATTAGATGTCCCTGTTATCCTTTGTAAAACACCGAATGCTGCATGATTTTTTTAGTGTTTCCTGAATTGTGCTTAGATGACCTTYTTTATCCCTCTCACGATTTTATTTGGAAGGGAGAACATGTATATTAGTTGTTTTAAATATGATAGAATGCATCTCTTCCTATGGCTTTAAAGTATTCACAGGACAATTAAGTAGGAAAAATTTTGCAGTGTTGCATCCCAATGCACAGAGAGGAGTTTTATAATACTGGTTTGTCAAAGTACAAATAAAATTAAAAGCATCAATAAAAAATCATATTAAAAAGTATTTTCCCAGCAATTTTCTACGTCTTCCCTCAGCATACCTCTTTCTCAGGTGGAGCAAAACAGGGAGATGAGGTCTTACAATGAAGAGGTATCCATTATCTCTTGAATCTCTATGCCCTCACTGCTTCTATACTATCATTTAATTGTCAACTGGTCTTCTAATCAAAATGCACCAACATTTTATTTTCTCTATATTACAACTTTCCAAAGTTTCCAAGTTTTTCTAGAATGCAAACCATTCAGCTAACTTCATGCTAGATACCTCCATACCACCATGCTAATGGAGAAAATTAGTTAGGAAAATAAATTAAAACAGAGAGAGCTCTAAGATAACACCTTTCAGCATCTCCTGTTACTTTACAAGGAGAGATTAATCAAAGCTGCACAATCAAACCAGAAATCCTAGAAAATAGCGCTGACACAGGTAGCAATGACAGACCAGAATTTTTCATAATAATCTGTAATATCTGGGCAGCAGGGAAACTTCATCTGCCAGATTAGCCAAAGACACGTGATCTGCCTAAATATTAGATACCTCCTAAGCAAACACCAGCAACCCACAGTACTTTCTGAGGGGTAACAGTGCGAAAGCAATTCCAGCTGCAGGCTTGTGTGGACTCCATTAAGATGACAGAAATACTTCAAAGGTTTAGCTGGCTGGTCTAAGGGAAGGGTTAGTCATATTCTGGTTTACATATTTTTATTTTGGTTCTTCTTTTTTGATAAGACTAGTACAGATCTGGRGTCTGAGCTAGAATGTATGCCTGACTGTATGATGTGAACAAAATTAGTACTTAAATCCTCATTGCAAAGCCTTTTTACTTTTGTGGATTCTGGTACCATTAAAAACAGCTTTATTTTCACAAACCACCCAAGCTTGCAAGCAGTTGGAAAACCCAATTTATAACTTAAAAAGAAGAGGTGATTTTGTCCAAGAAACATTGAGAAACTATAAATGTGGAATTCACAACGTCAGAACAATAACACATTTTAATGCCAACTGAGTGCATGCTTTATGTTGAAGAAAAAACAGCTTAGTGTACCATCTGTTACATTTAATAGCAAATGAACAACATGAGTTGTAGTTAATACTGTTGTAAAATATAAGAGGGATGTTATAAAACTGCTCACTGACAGATACAAACATGTTTTGAAATATGAATGAGCTCAAGCAATTCAATATGCAACTTTTACCAGCCAGCTGTTCTCAAAAGATAAGGCAACACCAGAGTTTTAACAAACCCATTGCTGGGCAAATGCAAGCTTACTTCACTGGCCCACAAGATGATGGGAGAAGCATTCCCTATCTAAAGCACACATGGGGTGACAGATTCATTCCATTAAAAACCTCCTATCTTAGGGGAAATAATTATGTCTTGTACAGAATTGTCACACTTCTCGCAACCTGACAAGTGGTATGAAAAATGTCATCATGAGTGTATATATATACTTAGAAGAGACTCTTGTGACAAATAAAAGATTTTTTTCACAGGGGTGTCCAGAAAAATCCAAATAGCACTTCTCCATTTTTTGCGTAACATATGATGCTGCAATGAGATTAGTTATAACATAGGTCTTGGTCCTATAAATGCTCATGTACTGGGACATGGCACATGGATAACAGCCCAGCCAATCTACATTACAGCTCCCTTTGACAAGCTTAATATTGAATTACAAAGGAGTGGATCTGTATTACTTCTCCCTCATTTAAAATTTAACATTATATACCCTCTGTATAATATGCATTTTCAAATCTTTGGATGATCAAGACTATGATTTASGAAGTTTGTTTAGCCTATTGCCATTAATAATTGTCTTGTTTCCCTTCTGCTAGATGGTATTTCATTGCTTTTATTTTCTGTGAAATGTTCTTTCTCATCCTGAAGTGTTTAAGAAAATAGACAAAAGTGTTTCTTGACAGAGAACAAGTTGATGAAATCTTAATATTGTCTATTAATGTTTGGCCTTTTGGGCAAGGAACATTTGCTAGTTTTGTTGATCCATCTAGAACACAAGCTAGATGCTTTTTCTCTTCACTAATTTGAAATAATAAAACATAGAAAAGAACACTTATTAAGGCCAGGTTTTTTTCAAAGACTCTTCAGATTTCATTGAAAACATTCAAGTTATGAATCATTAGAGGYTTTAATTCAGTGTCCTGTTGTATTTCTCACCCATGAAGAATTATATTCTAGTTAACTAGAGCTGTACTAACTTCTGGCCCAGTTACTTCTCAGCACCTACATTGAACATTGGTCAATAATATGTGTAAACTATCTGTTCAAGTCAATTTAGATAGAAATTACTATCAAAATTGTCAGAAACTAATGGTGAGATCATCTCACAGAATTCTAGTCATCCAGAATGTGTGTAGTCTAACCTGGTCCCTCTGACTCCCTTTATAATATTTGCCTTGGTTTGTCTGTTGTTGGTTTCTTAAACTTGTTCGAAAGTGTGGGTGCAAATTAATAAATTAGGTCAATGGTGGTAGTAGTAGATTTACGTGTGGCACTTGAATTTACTCATCTGGGAGTTGGTTGTTAGGAGGTTTATGAGAGTGTAAGTGCACGTAAAATTATCTAATTTAATCTACCTTACACATSCCCTCCATTTGGCCTGCTGAATCTAAACTGTAAATTTACACATATGAAGATCTATAACTCCAGAGAACTGTTCTTGAAACTTCGGTTTTGTCTATTTCATGTGACAAGTGTGCTTTGTCCTGCTTTGCCTTATTTTCATAGAGCTCTGAACTCCCTAGGTATTGATGAAATTGACATTTCATTGAAAGAATTCCAGGGAGCCCTGTAATGTCCTTGGCAGTTCTGCCACTAATAAAATTGTTTCTTTTCAGATTTCAAGGGCTAACCTAAAATTCACATTTACCAGATATGCACAAGATTTTCTTGGTCTTCTTTCCAGACCACAGTGCTGTACCCAGACATGTCTCTCACTAATGCAGTGACAAAGGCAACAGAGAAATTCTGTAACTAGGCTAGCTTAAACATCTAAGCACACACATATGTATTAAATTCTGCTTGGAAGTGACTCCTTAAAGCAAGTGAAATCATCCTTCAGCTTTGAAAGAGGCTTTGGATTTAGTGAACAATGCTATAAAGTAAAAAGATTTATTCTTTTCATTATATAAGACAGTAGCAATTGCTTTTGTTACAAAACAAGTCCGGAAGTAAATGGTACTTGAATGAATAAATGGATTAGCCTGTGGTCTGCCTGTTGGTTATTTTACCCACCAGCCATACCCTTGTATGCTTCATATAGAGACATGGTTCTTTCCTAATTACTGGTTAGCAGAAATTGCCAAAATTTAGAAAGGATTGACTGATGAATGGGAAAAAAATTTATAATTAAAAAAACAGGTTCGGGTAGGCTGACATAATAAAAATAAAATTAATAGATTCAGCTGATAACACTGCTCTACTGGCTTGATTTAAAATAGCAAAATACTTCTAGTAGACACATTTTTCTTTTTTTTTTTAATACACCAGACTGCTTGAGATTAAAAGATTAAAGAATGACAGCCATTTTATTAGCAAAGAAATGTAGAAGGGTGGCATACCAGGCAAATACATTTTAAAAATATCTGATTTATAGAGAGCAGACATGGCAGAAAAGTTGCCATTTAGTAAATTTTTGCAAATGCTTTACAAATCTAGATATCCCAAAGTTCCTCAGTTGCTCTCACAATTTACCCCTGCCTCTTTCTAGGAAAGAGGGTGGCAATGAAGATTATAAAACCAGAACTGAATTTTCCTGCCCTAAAAGTGAGAGGCTGAGCATGAAAATGGCTGAAGAAGAGAGTAGTAAAGGCCCTGCAGATCCAAGCTTGCTGCTCAAAAGGGTATAGGACAATAGTCGAGAGCTACTGCTGCTGCTCTCAACCCCAGCAGTAACTGCCCAACTCCCGGTATTTCTTTCTTCTTCAACAAAGTAGTTGCTTTGCTGTACAGTGCTGTGACCCAGGCAGCAGGGTCACAGCCCCAGTAATCAGTTAATTCACTCATGGCTACAGTCTATTACCAAGGACTTAATTTTTTCCCTCCTTGATTGTAATTCATGTCATTCATAGGTCTTCCCCACCTGGGAAATAGCTTTCTCTGTTTATTCCACTTTGCCCAGAGTATCACAAAATTTGTTACGTTTCATTCTTCAAGTATATTACTCTTGCCTTGCTGGCAGACAAACTCTTGACTCTTTGTTTTCAAGGTCCCTTCTGTGTACACTGACTAAAACATGAGCCTACCCAAAAACTTTTTCAAACACCTTAAATTTAGTCAAGTTTGAGAATTTTCATAGTGATTGTGCTACTTCTGTAGTCATAGTCAGGACTACTGAGTGTACTGCATTTCCTAGATTTGATTTAATACCAATGCCAGGTAGTGACAAGGATGCCTTTTTTACTGTTTTTAAACTGCAAGTCAAACACCGTTCTACCCAGTTAGTTTATCAGGATTTTCCGATCCTTACATTTTCTGCAGTGGATCAGAGGAAAAATATTACCAAAAACTATCTTTGGGATCTATAAATCTGTGCCTGCTACATTCACGTTATTTCAAAAACATTTGATATCTCAAAAATGTTTGGTGTGTATTGGTTCTTTTCATCACAATCTACACTAATACTCTATAATATTTTTTCTGTGTGAGAGAGAAATCTATATAAAGGTACCAAAAGTAGGCTTTTGTAGACCATAATGAGGAAGATACCAGCCGCAGTTTTCATTTTGTCTGTCATTAATAAAGGTTGCAATTAAAGCTAACAACCATTCTCTTCCATTAATTTGTGATTTCTTTTAACCTTTAAAGACAAAATTACTTTTTATACTCCTTGGATTAAGCTAATTACCTTTAAGCTAATAATTCCATGGAGGTTCTCTTAACACTTAATGCATTGCTGTTCCTGACCAGTTAACTCTCAAAACTCTCCAAAATTTATAAATATTAAAATAATGGCTCAGGTAATGTGGAATGAACTAATCATCTGGAAAACAAACAAACAAACAAACCAACAAACCACAAAAACCTGAATAAAAACAAAAAACCAACCAACCAACCGAACAAAAAAAACCTAAAATGGTAATTTTCAGTTCCTGTTTATGCAACTCAGGCTTCAGTAGTTCAAGACTTAGTTTTGGTAGTGATTTTTCAGGAGAAGTTTGGGGTTTTTTCCAGATATGCTTTACAGCTTTCAAAGTTTGAAGCATACATGCCTGATTGGGGTGTTGTCTTAGGACTGTGTTGAGTTCATATAACTTCTATTTGGTCTGATGTGGCCATTAATAATAATCTAGAAGAAACTAATAGGTGTTATATGGCCAAAAAATATAGAGGCAATTGTTCCTCTACAAATGTTCAAATAATATCTCCATTGCCCTCAGCAGGAAGCAAGTCTAATGTGTGGAAAGGATGTTTCATTCTGGTTCCTTTTCAGCAGAACAACCCCAGTGAATGCTCTTCCTCGCTGCAAGTTCCCAAGAGATGAGCTGCTCTACTGTTCTGAATGCCTCCTAAGCACCCAGCCCTGCCAAGGGTGCATGCAGATGAAAGGCATACGCTAAGCTTGCATTGCTGGTCAGAGATACTTTCCTGATGGGGGGCCTGGATCTGGGGTGTACAGTTCCCTTCCTTTTCTCTATTTGCTCATCATAACATATTTAGGCCAGAAACTTCTGCCTCAGCAGAAGGTAGAAGAAGAAGAAGAAGCCGCCTTTTAGTAGGCCAGAATGCCTTCTTCTTTCCCTGGGCAGGAGACTTTGCAACAGCGATAGTGCCAGAAACTAGATGTAGCCTTTACAGATTCTGACATTATTTATTCAAGTCAGGATCAATTTCAAATATTTTCTACCACAGCATTGCTACAGAAGTGTATCTCCCTAAAGGCAGCCATCACAATACTGACTTGAAAATTAGTTTTTTATTAGAACCAAGCCAGTCATACCGACAAGTTGGGTAAACAATGTTTTTATGTAGATTCCTAGGTCTGTTCGCTTTCCAGACAGCAGGGAGGGATCATGTCTGCTTTTATATCCCTCCAGCAATATAGAACATATGCCTGCCCAGTTTGGCTGGCAGACACCAGTGGAGTTTTGCCCTTTATAGTTCCTGTGTATACAGATGGCTTTAAAAGTGCTACTAGAAGAGAAAACAGCCTGCACTGTAGGAAGCACCTTACATAGAAGACAAGACTTAAAAAGGAAAATGGTTTTCATCCTTCTCTCCTGCTCAGCTAGAAAACTTGAGCACAATTTGACTGTGGATCTTGAAACTAAATTTAAACTTATTTTTATCTGCTATATTTAGTCATGTCAAGATTTTCAACACGATATTTTGAAGATCCCATTGAGAAGATTCATTAGAGATCTGGATATTTGACTTGCTTATATTAGTCATGTTTTTCATTCCTCTCCAAGTGGATGGAAGGAAATAATTCAGGTGAATCACCCTCCACATACTTCTTCACACTTGCCTTTGGATGGACTGAATCACTCTCTAGAGGCCTATGCCTTCCCACTGACTGCAGGGGGAACCGAGCAAAACAAGATGTATATAAACTATAGATAGGGCCAGCATTTCATTCCAGAATCATCTCAAAGTCAGAGAAAAAATTCCCATCACTGTCAGCTGTTATCAGGCCTCCATCCTTTGTCATGTGAACTACTGCACCAGTTATACAATAATAATGTGCTTCAGCAAAGTATGTATGTCTTTCAAAGGTGTGGGTGGTAGAAATTCTAGCAGCTGGCTTTCCTGATCCAGAATATGATTCATGCTCATTCACTCATAAAAACAATCCTGTCCCAACTGTCTGCACTCCTATCTGGCTAATTTCACACCCCCACCCCCGAAATAAACAAACAGCAATACAGAAGAGCTGTCACTAACTTTTACCTTGGTCTACAGCGAATGTAAATACCAGAGGTGAAATCCAGTCCGTTGAGCTCAGTGAGCCTTTTAACATTGACTTCAGCAGGACTGAGGTTTTGTCCCAGAAAAGCTCTTCTTTTTGTGGGTTAAAACCCTAAACTAGAAAAAATACCTAGAGTAACAATACATTATGTGCAAACAATTAACTGCCCATCTTACAATTCCTTTAACATCAGTACACGCTCACCTCATCTGACAGTTCACTAAAACTGTCCATAATACATGTGTTTCTGTTAGGTTCGAGACGATGATAGTATGACACTGCAGTTTGCTGACATTGCAGCTGTTCAACAGCAACAATACATAAACCTGCTACAGCAATACAGATAGATACATTGGTCTATCACTGAAACACAAAATTGAAAAGAAAGAGCTTGCAGAAATTAATAGTACATGCTGTTAGCTGGGATAATGGAACTATAAGGAGTTAGTGTTTTTCTCATCTTTATGAATTCTAATGATAGAATTAAATACTTTAAAAAATCTTATTGTAAATTTGTAAACAAATAAAACTGCTGTATATGGAAAAATTCTAGGGATTGCCTTTGAATGAATATCATGGAGATAGAGTCACATAATCACTTAATAGACACCCTATCACCTTCATTAAATCATAGAAATCAGAAAACAATTCTCTCTGACCATTTGATCTTAGAATAGTCAAATTCAGAAGCATAATCTTTGAAACAACAGTCAAAGAAAAGTTTCTGTATGTCAGTGATCAGCGGTGTACAAGTTTGGGGATAACACAGTTGTTGCCTAAACTTTTAAATATCTATATTTTTATGTTACACACATTCTCCAAACAAATTTTTACCAGCACAGGACTCACAAACAACACAGCAAAGTTGTTGCCTTTGAAGCAAAGTGCAGTTTTGTACAATCTATTAAGTTAATCTGCACTGAATAGAATTTATTTTTGAACCAAAGTTCAGTCAACTTGAGATGAAATGTAGTAATGATTCTGCATTTACAGTGTTATGATGAAAGCTCGACATAAACAAATGGACATTTTTTTCTTTGTTCTAAGTAGAATGAAGATTTTTAGGCACTGTAGTACTTGGAAGTAATTAACTTCATTAGGGAAGACTGTATTAGCTCTGGGAAAATTAGAATGAAAAAGATGTAGGAGGTTGTCATGTTAAAGATAGATAGAGGTTTGTTTACTGAGGTGTGTGTGGGGGAGGGATCCCTGTTCTGAAGAATGAAGTAAATGTAACTAGTCATCACACTAGAGCCACAGATATTTACCCCAATCCGAAAYGTTCATTTTCTAGACAGGCAGCGGGCTAGTAGCTACTTCAGTGAAGCTACTGTATAGAATTGGAGTGTACAATTTTATCCCTACTGACAGCGTATTGTGAAGCTATTAGTTACATCTGAGAACCATTTAAATGCAAATAGGATGTGAGTTTGTCAGTGACTAAAAACTGTCTTCCAGGCAATGGCCTTAGTAATTAGAAACCATCTGGTACCATGAAAGCATACAATACTTTCAATATTTCCACAGGCTAAAAGGATGCATTTTATCTCTTACAAGAATAGAAACACCTATGCTTATATGTTAGAGCTCTGACAATTAATATGCAAAATCAGATCCGTCTTGCTATGCCTGAGAGAGTGCCATAAACTACAAAAAGGAAATTTAAGAAGAACACACACAAACAGATAAGTACCTGACAAAATGAAGGAGACTTGTTGAAACCTTTATCTCCTTTTTACCAGGTAAGATTATGAAAGACAAAGCAAAAGATAAGTTTGATAGCTCACCTGTCAGAATTCCTTACAAAATTATGTTCTGTATTTTCAGTGTGTGGTATGTAGAAGTGGATTCAAAATAAAGTAATTTATCTAAAACCTCTCTCTTCTCTGGCCCTTAGAAGCTAGGGTTTTAGGATTTTAATGCTGCAGAGACTGAAGTGAAAATATTCTAGCCTGTCAGTCTAAACCTAAACTACCCTTCACCATCTTTGTTTCCAAGGTAATATACCCTAGAGAATATATGGGCAGGTTATTCTCTATTAAAAAAACCCAAAACATCACACCTTCAGTGGTAGTCTGGGAGATTGAGTGATAATTAAATACTGACAACAAATAATTTGAAATTAAAATTAATAGTTGCAGTAATTGTGTTCTTCAGCATCACATTCACATGGCATTTACAATTTTTAACTTCATTTGGCAGTTTGTAACAGTTGACAACAATACAGAACTTCAGCTCCAGAATTTATTAGTGATAACCATTTATAAAAGATATGGAAGAAACTAATATTAAGATATTTCATTTTGAGAGTTTCGATAGTTAGAGGAGTAATAGGAGAGGCCCACGGTAGTGACACAAAGGATGCAGTTTTTATGCACAGTGAAACTGTTGAAACATCCAGGTCTGTGTGTCTATGAAAATAAAGAGGTGGTGGTTGATCCACAGTAGTTCTGATCAGCTTGCATGGAAAGATTTAACAGAGCCAACAATGCTGTTGCCAGGTTGAATAAACATCTTCTGCAGATCATCACAGAGCCTGTACCATCACACAGCTGTGTTTCTGGGTCTGAAGCTATTCCTACACCTTCTCGTTACATGTGCCAAAATCATATCTCTATTTGCTGTTCATGTAATTCATGGAAGATCTTCTTCCAAAAACTTCTCTCAAAAATAAAATACACATAAGTACTGAAACTGAGTCGTCAAAACAGTGAATAGCAAATGTGTCAACTGTGTGTGAAGAGGATGTCTGAGTGTCTGTGTGTCTGTCTGTGTCTGTATGTAGCACACTTCCACAGCTCAGTTAAGGAACAGTATTTTTTCCTTGCATAGGTAAGTATGGCAACAGAGACTTTCTTTCAAGCTCTCAAGACTCAGGATTCCCTACATACTAGTACTTTGGGATATACCAACTCTGAACAATGAAACTAATTTCCAATGACATAAATCTATTTGAGACTATCAACTGTGAAGCAAAATGGTTATTCTGCTTTCTGGGTGTAAACTCTGATGTTAGGAGGCCTTATATGGTTTCTCTTCTAACATGCATGGCTTCTGTACAAAATCAACATTATCACTCTAGTACTCATAAAAGATGTCTCTCCACATTAATGGATTGTTTTATAGCCTTATTTCAATCATTACATGCAGTATGAAGAAATCAATACTGTTTGCCAACAACAATGCTTCATTCAATATCCCTGTGTGTAATAGCTATTTAAGTTAATTAATTTTCATATCAACACCTATTTGTTCTCTTTTTGTATATGAGAGGATGAATTATTTTTCTGTATGCTTTTTTGTCCTAAATAAACCTTAATCAATGAGCAAACAAACCTATATAGACATTCAGTTCCCGCAATTTTTGATGAATTTCCTTTGCGAACTTGCCCATCAGAATGGTTTTCTAATATTCAGCCATTTCACCTCTATTCTCAGCTAATGCATACACATTAATTTGATAAGAGAAACTAGCAATAAGATATTCCTGATGTATCTGAAACAGTGATAGTTTCACAGATAGCTACAAAGCTAACATCACTTAAAAGATTCTTAAAAATATGACTGCRGCAACTCCTAGGTGGTCTGCAGATCACATAAAGTTCTAGAGATAACATGTTAAAAGTTTCTGCAGAACACTCTGTCTGAGCTGGGTCAATATGCAATTTACCACACCATAGTAGTGGTAAATAGACTTGAATGAATTCTTGCATTTCATATTTCTGTATTATTTCAAAGAAGAAGAAAAGAAAAAAAGTTATTTGTTTTAGGTAGGCAACAGAAAAGGAAGTTTATTAACATCCCTGTAATTTGGTCACTTTGAATTATCACACTCTGTAAAATATATGCAGATTCTTTTTCAAGCTGAAGATGCAAATCATCACCTATAATACTAAATACAGTCCTTCTTTTATAGSACTTCACTCACACAGCCGATCCTCCAAATCCCCGTTCATACATGCACGCGTATTTCCCTTGCATGACTTTTCTTGCCAAAGCTGTTGAAAGGTTTATAGTCTGTGCCCTTCACAGTTTATTAGATCCGCTTTACTGAATTAAAATCTAGTAACATAGATGACAGAAATAATTTACACAGTATAAAGGAAAACAATTCCAAAACTTTTCGGCAGTGTTATCATAGTATTTTTTCGAGAATATAAAGAGGCATACTACCAACATTCTCTTGCAAGTTAGGAAAAGAGATTCACTACAGCAGGCAATATATTAACAGTTTTAATTAGTGTTCTTGCATTAAGTCTAAGAACTAGCAATAAGAAAAGGATAAACTGGAGATACTATATCAAATAAAAGAACAAGTGAGTGTAACATTTATTAGGAAACTATACAATATAAGAGCAACCTTTAAAAACCAGTAGCCCAAAGTCAACCTCAAGACCGTATTTACAATTTACATATACAAATTTACAGTCATGCCAACAGAATATAACTTTGCAAAACTTAGTAGTGCACCTTTCCAGTGTTCAAAGAGAATTTTTGACCTATAGAACATTGTAAACTGCACAAATGGGGTCAAATAGGGTCACATCAATCAAGGGAGATATGAACTATGACAAAAGTTACCTAGTAAAAAATGTAACTTTTTATAAGAAAACAAATTATCAGGTGGAATAATGATCCCAATTACGATACATACTTTGACTGTAAAGTTTCCTGTAAAATTTGCGTTAACTGACAAGATTAATGCATTCAATTTGTAATGGGAAAAGAAATTTGGATTAGATATAAATGAAAAATTCTTGGGGAGTTCCACTATATCATTCTATTTCCAAAAACAGATTTTTCAAGCARCTCCATTTCCATTTAAGTCCCGTTGCAATCACCAGGGGACTCTACCTTTACGGAATTATTGTAGAGGATGGAACAGCCTCAGAAGTGCCAACAATCTGCCCCATACTATTTGTTCACTARAAACGATTAGTTTTTTCAAAGATTATGCTAATTAAACACTAGAGATAACTCTCTTCAGAGGTGCCAGATAGAACAAAAATTTCAGATACATTTTATTTCTCTCTATGCATCTTATTATGCCTAGGAAAGGAGGAGAGAACTCTCTGTTAAAAAATGACAATTTTTGACTGAATTTTCTACAAAGTACCAGAAAGTAATTGCTTCACACTGTTGGCCAGAAATGGAAGATATGAGCACCCTCACATGGAAGGAGGAAAAGGAGAAGAAGGTATCAGGAGTGTCTGTACTTGAGATGTCTCTGAACATCTGGCAGAAATCTTTCAGGCTCCCTCTTCCCTTTGCAAATCACTTGTCTTAGAGCTGTGGAAATTGCAATTTGCAGTGTCCAAGTCCTCTCACTGTTACAATAAAGATTGCTGGAAGTCCAAAGACTTTCTCAGCCACTTCACCCTTGAACCTCCAGCCTTGATTACAAGCTTTTTGTTGGTCCTGATCACAAGGTTTTAAGGTTCTCAGTTTGTATCAACTGAGGAGGGAGGCAGAAGCAAATCATGTGCTCAAATGTATACATGTATTTTTGAGTTGTTATATTTATTCCTTTCGTAATGACTGGAGAGACAGAGGCAGTTTTGGGGCATAGTTCATCAGATCAACTTTAAACAACTGCATGAGCATGATAAGATTTCTGCTACAAAAGTGCTATCTGTAAAGGAAATCTTAAGCAACTAGCTCAGACATAGAGACAGTCCTGCAGATGGCTGTCAGACATCACGTAACTAATAAAGACTATGAAGCCAAAAGCCTTGAAGCCATTGCTCAGTCTGTGCTCTCAGGCACTCAGGGTTTCAGATATTTACATGACTCGAAACAGAACTTTTTCCTTGGAAAGTACATGGGTTAAAGAGGTAGGGGAGGATTTAAATTTTCTCTACTTGCTCTTCAGTTTAGGAAAATTCTTTAAACTTATTCAGGAGAAAAGCCAGCAACAACAACAACAAAAAAGGAACTTTGTAACTCCCTACTATTTGTTCTTTTTAAAGAAATCCTTTTGTTTCCTTCAATTTTGTAGCATAGATTTAGATCCCTTTCATAGAAATAGAAATTTTGAAAATGGTCACTCATAGAAAAATCGATGATTTTGTGTTGGTACTATAGTTTTCATTACAGTCATTGTGACAGAAAGTGAAGTCTCTAGTGATATCATTGGTTTTTATTTCTGACCTTCAAGGATTCACAGACTAGAGTTCTGGGAGTTTTAAACTTAAATTCTCACCGTTCCTTTGGAAACTAAGAAACACTCAGACATTTATCTGTACTGTTTCTCATAATTTACGCAATTTATTGTATGAACATAAATCCCTGCTTTCTACATCAAGTATTCTGAATGTGACCAGCAACACTTAGACTTTAAGGGTTTTCTTTACTTTGAAGATACACTGGGTGGTCCCCATGAGCAGTGAGCCATACTCATGAGCTAAGTATGAGTATACTATTGTCTTCAGTATCTTCTAAGATCTTAGGAAAGGATGCCACTTGCTCATAGCAGACTTCCGCTGGGAGTCTATTCATTTTAGGAAGTAAAGGCCTGATCCAAACCCCACTGAAGTMAATGGAAAAAGACTCCCATTGACTACAATGGGCTCTGGATCATGCCCTAAGTCCAATCGCTTCCTTAATGCAGGATTAATAATAAGATGTCTTTCCAGTAGCCTGGAGTACCTAAAGTCCCGGCAATTTCAGCTGAACAATTTCACTTCAGATTGCCATCCACTGGAATTTGAAAGGTGAAGACAAAGTCTTTTTCAGTGACAAGAAAACCTTAACTGGGGACATTTTCAGCTCCTAGTTATATTCAATCCCACCAGTTCAGCCAAAATCCTTAGGCAGCCTAATGAGAAAACAGCAAGAACAAGTGAAGCTAAAGAAATATATGTTGTTCAGTGTACGCTTCAGAAACACAGTGTAGGCTCTGATTTGATCAATGAACAGACGCATGTTGACACTTTTGGAGAYATCAGCATAGAGCCTGACTACACAGGACAAATTAAAAGATTACAGCACAGTTAACTATATAAGGTTTTGGTTGTATTTCTTTTTAAACTAACAGACAAGGCAAGATACAGGGTTTCTCAAAGTGTTTTCTCAGTTTGCACAACAAAGCACAATCAGTTCATAAATAATGAAAGGTGGCAGAAAGATATTAACATTACAAATAGTAATAACACCCTTAAGTTCTCAGAACTTGCAGATGTGAATTGTGAATGTTATGTTAGTACAAACTTTGACAGAAAGACAAATATATGGAATTACTATAGTATTATTAAATCAGATATAAAAATATATCTGTATTATGATCAGTTTTATATAAAACAAAAATCTGAAACAAACATAGTTTGTGCTTTTACTGTTTAAAATTTGTATTTCTGATAAACCACTGGACAGATCAGCCATTCTAAAAGATCTGTAGCTTTATCCATTGCTCACATTTCATTAAATTACCGTTAGCAGTACTTATGATGTTACCTTGGTTATTCATACTGACAAGAATGGCTCAAAAATTGAAGCATTTTCTTTTTGTAATCRATTACTAATTTTTCCACTAAAAAATATCATCCAGGCTGCCATGCACCTTATAATAAAGATCTTTCTAAAGTTATATTCTAATGCTCAAAAAAAAAAAAATCAATGTAAGTTTACCATAGTTTCAATAGGATTTATTATTAACAGATCAGCACATTCAGTGATCTATAAATGCCTGTAGACATGTCACCATCCTCCCACTAAGCCAGTTTTTCCTTCATTTTCACTTCAGATAGTTTACCAAGAGCCATTTCTGCAACACTGTTTGACCACTCAGGTTTGGCTTTAAGCAACACAAAAACCTGCTGATAACATTTATACTAATTTATTTTAGAGATAAAGGGAGCAGATCTTTAATAGCTAAATCAAAATATGCCAGTTTTCCAGAGGAATAGATTTATTTTGCATATGCATAAGTACAGACTTGCTCATCCAAGGACTCTCCTAAAATACGGAGAAACCTCAGGTTTGGATCCATGGTATGAATCACCTCAGACTCATGTATTTCTCTCCTGAATATTACAATAAAATGGTGTGTTTTGGAACTCTCTTTTCCTTGTTCAATCAAAAAAAAAGAGAGATCACGTGATTATTTCGCTGTAAAATAAACATGTCATTTTGCTCTACAGCATAATTTTAATCACATCTGAAACTCACATAGTCATGAGTGACATCAAGGAACACCTGATTTGAGATAAATGTCTGTGACATTTAGCTCTTTTTCTTCTTCACCTAACAAGTTCTGGCCAGATACAGTACTTCAGCTTAGAATCTAGTATTTAGTAACACAGAAGGTAACCCAACTGCAAGCCTGTTGAACAAATGAAGCACAAGGCTTGTTTTCAATTTGACTCAATATCTTTTTCCATCCCTTCATTCTTGTTTAAATTGATATCTGGTAAGCCCCATTTCATTCAAACCATAGTCTCTTAAACTTGATGCAGAAAATGAAAGCCTCCCACCACCTGGATCAGGTGAAAAAAGAAGAAAATTCATGCAGTTTATATGCTGTTGGCTGGAGCCAATATAGACAAAATAAAGTTCCGCATCTATTTGTTTAAATAAAAGGCACTAATTTGCTTTGAAGTGGTTTTCAATTTATCCAAGGATGACCATTTATCATTTTCCAAATGAAAGATATGGCTATAATCAGCAAGATCAATAGATATCAAAGCTCTTTAAGCAAGGTTTCCTTGAGGCATACATAGCTTGGCTACTAAAATTAGCCTGGGTCATTGGATTATAAATAACATCTTGATCTATGGCTCCCATTTCATTTAACTAAACAAATGTTAAATTCCTGCCCCTAGAGTTTCACATTGTCACTGGCCAAAATTCAAACCCTGGAAGTTGTCCAGGATGTACAGTGCAGAGAAAACATTCCCCATTGATTTTCAGACAGAAGGAAAAAGTTATTAGTCAAGATAAAATGCTTTGCTGGGGAGGATTTCACAGCACAATGCTGTATTGAGAAAAATTCTTTCTTGCCCTTACTACATCTACAGCAAGGAACTTAAAGCGTGCAGGAGGATGCTCAAGCACCCTCATCAGAGGGAAAAGTTAATGCCATGATGACATCCAATACATTGTTTAAGCTAGTTTTAAAGTCAACAATTAGACAAAGGTATTTGTACACTAAATAGATTGATTTCAGCAGTTCTAATTCTTTCAATATATGTCTGAGACAGAAATTTCAGATCAGTCTGTAATGTTCCCTAGAAACCTAGAGAAATCAATAAACAAGGCCATAATGAATTCACAAGACAGTTGTGTCATTAGAAAACCTTGTAAGCAGCCAACAGTTTAATTCTTACAAGGAGTGGGAATCACTATCATGCATCTAACACCCTAGAATGTGTAATTTAGGTTTTTAGAATAAAAAAAAGTTAGTAAACTTAATTACATTGCACACCGTTAGAAATAACTTCTTACTGACTTGACAAGTCAGTAGATTGGGTGGGATTTTACTTTCTCCCCTTCTATCCCCCTACAGTTATTAAATCCAAGTAAAAATTTAATTTTTTCATTAATTTCACATTCCCTACAAAGGTCTTCAACCATCATCTTGCATATACCTATACGCTGTCTGTACCTGCACAGAAGAGAGATAACAAGTATCCTTTTGGCCTTGCACGTAAGGCCTATGTCAGTAACTGTTGTGCAAAATCTTCGCTCAGACCAAAGTTATGATTTTCAAATATTTACCTGAAAGGAGGGCAATATACATTCATTCAAGTATTAGCCAGGCAGTACTACTGGTACATACACTGCAACCCAAAAAGTACATGGTCACTAGAACAAATCTGAATCAAAATCAAGACAAATCATTCCCATTCCCTTTCCCTTCTTCTCTCCACCACCCAAGTAAATATTTTCCTTCTTTATAGAAGAACATACCAGCATTCAAGTATGTTTTTAGAGGTGTTGCTTTGCCCACATCTCTTCCTTCATGCTCTTATCTGAATCTGTAGTCCCTGAGTATCACATTCTTTCCAGCTGTGTTGTCAGGTATAGCAACCAATGCCACGAACTGGATCAAAAGTCATTACTTTTAGTTGTCACTGATGTAAAATAATAAGCACTGATCTGACAGGTTTAAAAAGAAGAATGAATTGATATGAATGTAATGAGGCTTCAGAAATGAAACCAGCTATCAGTAATATTAATCTTGTTTTCACAATGGACGTTATGTGAAATAGAAAGGAGGTTTATTTTCTCTGGAGATCCTTGATGAGAAAGAGGATTCTTATTAATCAAATGCATTCTTTTTTTTTAATTAAAAGAGGAGAGAGAGTGCACGCTTGCTCTCATAACCCTTAATCGTAATCTCATTTCCCAATTCATCCTAATGCAAGCACATTTGGTAGATTAGGTCTCTGCTAGAAAAAAATCATGTTCATATTTTTTCTCTCTTTAAAAACTGTCAAAACTGAAGCATATCCTGAAAAGTTTTAAAATAAAACAGCCCCACTTTACCTACACACAAAGGAACTCTTAATTAAAACTTAATGAAGGACAGAAGAAAAAGCAATAACACAGTATCAAGGGACAGGTAGACAAGAAGAAAGCATTCACCCTGAGATATTTAATATTTTAATTGGTTATCTGGAAGAAATAAGAAATTGCGTGTTATGAGTCTGATTCTAACCTTATTAAAGTCAGTGGCAAAAAGCCCGGTGAGTTCAATGGGGCCAAGATGAAGCTCTAATTGAATTAGGAACTGACTTCAGATAAAATATGTTATGTTCTTCCCTTCATCTTCCCATTTTAGCAGAAAGAAGTGAGAAAGATTTACTGAAATCTGTCACAGAGGCAGGTAATTGAGTCTGTTTTGACCTGGATCAAAAGAAGTAAGTACTCATGAGGAAAGTATCTTTGACTATGAATTCATTGAAATAACAGTGCTGGACACGGAGCTTTCTGATAGAAACTGACTGCCCTACTGAAGTGTCTAAAACTTGTCATGCACTAAAACCTGAGGTGTCTGAACACCTTGCTGATAAGGTAGCTCCATTTAAACACAATAAATATTGAAACTTTCTCTGAAAAAAAATATGCAGAACTAGTTGAAGGGAAAAGGTACATCCCCTTGTGCTTAAGTCCCCTCTGCCAGTTAGCACTTTCTGTAAGTTCACATAAGGTGTAAGTTCATGTAAGGTATAAGTCCACATAGGGAGGAGCTGCCCAAAGAAATCTTCACGCCCTTTTACTGGATGCAAGACAACTTATCAGTTGTTACCAGTGAAAGAGCAATAATAATAGACCAGGAAAAGACCTCCATTTCCCTTTGCCAACAACACCACCTCAGGGTCTCATTCCTCCAGCTGCTACTGGTTGCTGCCACCTTTTTGACCTTGGTCATCTGTGAGAGTGACTGAGCTGAGAGGAAGGGAGTCTCAGCTATCTAAGGCATACGTTGGGGAGCAGTCCTTCTGTAGGGATTCTCTTCCAGCCCTCAGAAGCAGGAGCTTCCAAATTCTACTGGAATAGAACTGAAACATGGAAAGACAGATGCAATATCAGAGCCTCCCTTCAAGTGGAAGGTTTCAGATAGTGTTACCTACAGCTGTGAATTCAAGTAACTTAACAGAAATAATTCTAAAACTAATTACCTGCAAGTGCAACACTCTTGCTGTTCTTGCATAGTTCTCTGTTAAATTACTCTTGTGAGAAGTATTCCTCTTCTGTTTAAGGACAACCGTTCATTAGAACAAGAGGGAAACTGAAGGGAGAGGAGTAAGGAAGAGTCCAGCTCCTTGGCCCAGTGGTTAGAGGCCATTTTCTTTCATGTGTGAGACTAAGCTTGAAACCTCCCAGATCAGTTTCAGAAGGAGAGACCAATTCTATTTCATGAAAACTAATGCAGATGAGCAATCACCTAGTAATAAATTAGAAGAATGTCAGACAGCTTGAATCTGCCTCTCATATTCTTTTTGCTAGCAGCAAAAGGAGTACTTTTACAGAAGAGGGACTTTATTTACAGTGCTTTGGTTTCTGATGTACAATAGAGTTAAGGAGTCCAACAAACCTCTAGAAGTTTTTCAGACAAGGCTGTTTCCTTCCCTACTCTCCCCGCAGTGGTACAGGCTTCAGGMAATGCCAAGTACCCGTCGTTCCCTTTGGCTTCTGCTGTATTTATCTCAGTAAGGGTTCAACCCATCCAAGATCATCTTGAAGTAAGAGTCAGCTTTGAAACGTTACGTACCTTTGACTAACAGTTTTTAACATTCATTAAAAGTGACTGAAAGACATAAAAACCAATAACAAAACACAAACAAAGTGTGGAGTTTCTTTAGTCATGATCTGGTAGAACAGATATTTTCTAAGCATCATGACATTTTAGCTGCATCTTTTTTTCCCCCAGAAAAGAACACTAGCATTTTCAGAAAGAGAACTGATAAATCTTTTTAATTTATGTTCATCATCATAGCAATTGAAATACATTTTGTAATGCCAAGCATGAAATATTCTGGAAATGGATGAAAATCTTCCTTTGTATTTCTCTGTCCAACATCTTTATGCAGTATCAGTCCAAATACTTGCAGCATTAGCTTGGGCACATTTGCAGTTTTCAGCAATCTGATGACTGCTTATTGCTGTCTRGGGACATATAAGCTCTTGTGTTCATAGTGGAGTATCCACGTACCTGGGAGACATGCATACTAAGTGATGGAAAGCATGCCATATTAGAAAATTGATTTCATATGTCAGCATATGCACCACATTTTTACAAATTAGTCTGCATTAAACTCCACTATGCATGACTGGGGGGAGGGGAGAGATTCATGACTTTTGTTCAAACTTGAGCTTCCTGCAAATTTTTAATCTAGAATGTATTTCCTGTTGAAAACAGCAAAGGGAAAAAGCTGTAATATTCTCATATCATGTTTATTGGATTTATGAATTTTATGAAACTTCAGTAACGAACCTGGGGGAGGCTTGCATAAGCATCAGCATTACATGTTATGATTGAAAGCCTGTATCAGCACAGAATTCTCCACAAACAATACATCACCCAAGCAGTAGATGTAGAAATGAGCATTACTGTTATCACGAAAGAAAAAAATCTGGATTATGCTTTTGTTCTCCCTTTCTCCTACACAATGCTTGTTATCATTTTAGACATCAGCATACAAAAAAGGACAAATTCAAGCTCCTCAGAAATAACTCTGCACTGCCTTTTCCAGGGTTCTGTGTATTGGGTCCTCAAATGTGACCTTATATTACATCATTGCATTTTTCCCCATTTTCCAAACAATGCACTATGATTACAGTACTGGCTAGATGACATAGCTATGCAATGTTTTGCTAGGCTCAACAGGAATTCCATAGCACAGTTCCTGTTTCTAAATGATCTATAAAATACATAGAGCAGAGGAAGGTGTTGGAACTGTCTGGCTAACAGCTTTCAAAAGTATTTAGGAATGTAAAGGGTTCACGATTCTTAAAACTAGATGAAGCAAACTAAAATGTTAGCAGACAATGCCTGATCCATGTCTAAAAACAAACCCCATAAACTCATTAGGGGATTTGCAAATTGTCCAAAAGGAACAGAAGTGGCTCCACTCCATGGTATGCTGTACATTAATTTTATGCACAAGTGTACAATGATTTATTTACTTACCACTGTTGGGGTTTTGGATGTTTTTTTTCTTAGCAGCCTCCTTCGCTTTCCACTTTCTCTTGTATGTACTTTGAAACTGAGGATAATAAGGACTGTTTTCAAAAGGCAAAAATACAACTATAGCACAAACCTAGCTAGTTGGAACTTTAAGTTTTGTTTCTCCCTTAACAGTAGAAGGATCCATGTGGCTATAGTACTCAGATTGTTCTTCACATTGAGAAAATATATTAGCCATCTTCAGATGCAAAGATTTTCCTCTTTATTCTGACTCAGCTGGTTCTCATCACTGACAAAAGTCAGTTCCAAACTGGATAACAGTTCCTGAGAGGCTTGGAGAGCTTTAAAATATTAGTAAATGTCGGGGGGGTGCAGGTTACGAAAATTTAGATCTTTAGAGCTTCATGCTCAAACTAAATGTCATTTGAGCCATGGCATTGAACAAGAAATACTTCAGATAGGTGTTTATCAATGAACATGTCTGAGGAATACTAAAGAAAACCCAAACAGAGTGATAGAATGTGTTTTAAATTAAATTAGCTACCCTGTTATTTCTTCTTTGATTGCTAAAATATAGAGACAGATACAGATGATATAGATATATAGTTAAGGCTTAACTAGACCAAGTTCTCCATCACCCACTAACTTCTGTTATTATCATCATAGCTGGCTGTGGGATTTGCAGTGCTAACAAAAATGACAACAGGTCTGTCACAAAGAGCATATCCTCTGAATAATCAGCCCATTTAGTGTCATCAACAGCAGAGGATGGTGAGCCCACCCTCACAGACTGGATGACAAGATCCACATTCGGGAACTAGGAAAAAGCCTCAGTAAGAAAATAAGTTTCCTCGTGAGTTCATTGGATATTACTCCCTTGGTATGTAGCAGCTTGAATCCATATGCCTTATAGTAAGGAAACCAAAGGGAGCTGTTAAGTTTTGCAGTATTTCAGGGTTGTATTTACTAGGTTCAGAATCGCACACCATACTTATGAACACTTTCATTACCACGATCTACTTCTGCTGCTTCTTAAAGATTGCTTTTTATACCTCCTATTTAAATGTTTTGTTCATCATGATGYGCAGATTCTACAGAAAGGAGCCTGTGCAAAGTCTGTTTGACTAATTCTGAGATAGAAGAACCACTCATTTCTCAAACCATTAAAAAAGTTCCTAAATGTTCCCTTTCTTTTCTCCATATACTCCAAACAGATGTGTGTTTAAAATTTTATGCTATATAAAGTTTATGTCCCTGTTGAGATTTCCATAAGAGTTTATGCCTGTTGAGATTTCTGTCTATTGATCAAAGCCAGTAGAATAATAAAATCTTAGAGAACTAAAATCATGCAGAGCTTCCAGAGTACTTTCCTATTTTTATTTTTATGCATCTTGGATCTAATAATTTTCCAGCAGCACATGAAGTGATTCAGCTAAACTCTAATGACATCTGATAGACTTTTTTAAAAAGCTGTATATTATACATTATCACAGCAAATATTTTTTCCTTTTGAGTCCCCACCAAGATAAGCTACTGAATTGCAAATGAGATGTTCATTCAATAGACATATACAGAGTACAAAGTTTGCATTACAAAAGAGGGAGGAGGAGTAAAACTAAGAATTCTAGCTGAATTTAGGGAGAAGAATCACAGAACTGAAAACCCTAGCATATATAATAATAATAATGTCGCATTATCTTTGCTCCATTCTGCTATGAACTGAAAGTTTTCCATGTTAATATCGCTCTCTTTTTCAGTCACCAATGTGATGGCGATATTAACAAATGGAGATGCCATATTCATATTATTTATAATAATTTAAGATTTAAGTTATTACTAGCTAACTAACACTGAATATTTGCCTAGATTGGTGTAGACTTTCCACGAACAGTTAACAAGATCCTTTATGTCACTAAAGTTACTCTCAAATGACAGCACAAGTCTCTGGACCTGGATCTCTGCCATGCAACTTAGATAACAGCTGAAGAAATTCCTCCTGCAGGCAAAGCTGTAATGTACTGTTTCATAAAGAGGTGCCAGATATGCTCAGAATATCAAACAAAACCACCCCATGGGTGTTTTCTACACCAAACCAGCCAGTAGAATGTGGGAGTGAAAAGTTGGAAAGGAATTAAAAATTTCTTCCATTTGGCAAGGAAAACTCAAAATGCAGAGATTTGGCTCTGAAAAAAAAGAGGACAATAATTCTTTCTGGCCAGCAAAATCAGTTGTATTTAAAATGTCTGTCCCAAAATAAAATATATCATCTCCTTGTTACAGATTTTTAAAWGTTAGATTTATAATTTTAAACTGATATATGAATATAAAATTGTTCATATTCTTCAGCTGAACTCCATTTTATGACAATGTGAAATTTGTTACAAAAATGGGGGTCAGGATTGGGTTTGTATAGTAACCAGGTGTTAAGCTGCTAGTCTTGTAACTTAAAAATATTATTGCTGCACTGTTCATTGGGAAAATATGCTTACTTTAGATTTCTGGTATTCTCTTTCATTATTTTACTTCCCTTTCTAACTTAGATGAATCAGTTAAGTATAGAGCATTAAGTTTGCTTTGGATCACTGATTTGTCAAACAAAGGGAAAGAGCAGCTCACCTATATTTTCACTGATGTTGAAAATTCCTCTAGCACTAAGCAAGAAATGAGCTCTCCTTCCCCAATGTAAATTGTATTCTGTGTTTCACTAAAGATAGTGAAAGCCATTCACTTCAACAAACTGGTTTTTCCTAATTAAAATTTTAACTGAACTCAGAAAAAAGCAGGATCTAGAGGGATGATGTGAACAGAGGATGAATCAGGCCCTGCAGTTTTATTAGCAAAACCTCAGATGGAAGGTGTCCTCATTTACTGATGCAGTTGATGCAGCTGAATGGTTCGTTTAACCCAGATACATGTATCTAGGATCTGTGCAAAACCCCCCCGTTATGTTTTTTTTACACAATAGCTGCAGCAAGTGCCATGGATGCCTTTCCCATCCAACTAGATTAAATGTGAAGTAATCACTTTCCAATGAAGCCACCATTTTAGAAATAGTTGAGTAAATTTACTATGTCTCTCACTGGAGCTGAGGAGGACAGACTGAAGAATGGCAAACTTAAAAGGTCTAAGTAACTAGGTATTGCAGAGCTGTCCACTGCGTGTGGCAGCACAAAACTGCCCCTATAGGCCCAGTAAGTCCTTGTCCGCCTACATTTATGCAAGAGGCTGTTAAGTCCTTCCAGAGCCCTGAACAGAATCGGTACTCACAGTTGTGGTATCTTGCTCCCTGGGATAAAGAAGGATTGCACTTCAGTCTTCCTTTATCTGAGAATGAAGAGATGCAATGCTGCTGCACGGTGTTGGTCAGGCCTGTTATTTTGGTAATGAAATCTAAGCAGTCTTGTTCTTTCCATTTTTTGTCATGGGCTGCTTAGATTGTCTCTCTACTCCTAGTTACGGTTTGTTGCTTGAAGGGGATGGCAGCTTCCCTTTTTTCCCTTAGTGACCTTGTTGGGAGATTGTAGATCAGCACAGCTCCTTTTGCTGGGAAAGAAAACGGAGGGAAGAAGCAACTCCTGCTTCTCCTGGTAGCTGATGTTCTTACCTTGCTGAYGATAGCTCTGCCACACCACCGGCAGGTGTTTGCCAGGCTATGCAGCTCAAATGTGTTTTAATAGGCGTGTGAAGGAGGCTAGGACAGGGATTTATGTTGTGTGGAGGGACATACTGGTATAAATACAGCATAGGAGAAAACATAGAAGTGCTTGAAACAAAACTTGGTTTGACAATGGTGCAGGTATCACTGGGAGAAGAAAAGGGGTGGAGTTGAGTTTCTCTTTATGGCACATTGAGGTATGACTATAGCAGGAGCAGGCGTGCCAACCCAGATGTTTATGTCCCAGACAGCACTGATGCACAGTTATTAAAATACAAATTCGGTATCCCTAACAAGCCCACACTCCAGTCCATTCCAATGCATCTTCATAGYTTTTGTTGTGCTGCATAAATCAAAGGTAATTAAGATATGCTGCGATCACGTTTTCATTTTGCTGCTTATAGGTAAGGTTAAGATGGGTCTGAAGTGATAGATGGGAAAGAGCTAGATGGGTGCAAGGGTAACACATGGTCAGTGAGCTGATAGGATTTCAGCATTTTCAGTGAATTCGGAGAGAAGGGAACAGAACTAAACTCACTGTGGACAGAAATGAAAGGCAGCAGTGATAAAGATGTAAAATGGTCATCAAAGAATAAAGAGAGATGATGCTAAGGTAATGATGAGGAAGAGCAGTGGAGCCATAAGTCCAGGACTTCACATCAAATGTTGAGTCAGTAGTGAGGAGATAAGAGACTTCCAGATCAGATACAAACTTCTGTGTTAAAAACAGTTTTGAATGGTGCAGTTTTTGTCCTTTGTATCACTTAGCTTTTAAGCTGTGCTCCCTCAGCTGGAATATCTTTGTGGTAGCAGGGAGATTGCACATAAAGTAGAAGACAAGAAAACACAAAAGGCCAACTTCTTGTTTGCAGGACAGTGTTCTATAAAGCACAGATATTACAGCTATATTTTGGAGTTGGACATGGACAGTACATTTTTGTTGGTGGTTAAGGAATTTTCCTATCCTAAATGTGTCTGTAAATTTGTGAATGGGTATGAGCAACAATCCTTCATACTCTTCTTCTAATTAACATACCTTTCTGTGTTTCTTTTCTTTGTCTGCCTTTTTTTTTTTTGGTCCTAGCAATTTCTTTTGTGCAGGAAACCTTTCCACTTTCTCTTATTCCCTCTCATTGGTTACATCGTTGCTAGGTTCAAGAGAGTATCTCCAGCATAAAAATGGAGATAAGTAGAAGGATAAGGTACTAACATTTCTCAGAGCCTTTTTTTTTTTTTCAAGCTGTTTTTAGAGTTGGGAAGATAGAAAAGGTTTACAATGGGATGGTTTACGAAATGGACTTCCTGACACTTTTAAATGATGCTGCAGAGGAGACTTCACAAACTGAAAAGGCCGTATTTCCTGGAGCAGAGAAAAATGCTTGGGAGTGGTTGTTCACACTATCATCTAAAAAAAGGTATATACATAACACTACACCCATGGGAAAAAGAAAGAAAAAAGCAAAACTATGAACAATATGGCAACAYACTGTGATAATAAAAACTCATCTTTAAARAATATATAAGAAAGAAGCATACTGTCAACATAGCTACACATCACACACGTTGCACCAGTCAAACCAAAATGATCTAGTAACTACCATTCTTAGTTTTAGCTTAAGGCAAACGTGAGGTAAAATGCGTGAAGCTAACACTACCAGCTCAGCTAATCCACAGTAATTTACTAAGTTGTTATACAAAATACATGCATCTGTGTTAATTTAACAAGCCAAATCTTCTTTCCATAAAATGGAAAGATGTAACAGAATAGGTTAAATTTCACTTGTAGTATGTGGTCAAATACCAGTTTTGAGTATTCTTTTTATAGTTAATTGAACTTGTGTGAACTTGAAATTGCTTGAACTTGCTTTTCTGTTTGAATTACCTTGTTGAATTGCTTTCTGATTTTAAAAAAGTGGCTTCATAATAATAAAAACTACWCATAGGAAAAGCAAACTGTTTACTTTCAGCAATGACCCTTTTTATTTTAATATTTTGAGTTTTATAGATCACATTAAGATATCCTACTATTGTGTGATACCAAACAAAAGTTATCATCTTTACTGTTTACAGTATAGGGGAGTAGGTTATTATTTACACTGACTATATACAGTATATAATTACTTAAAATTAAATATTTCAATTATAATATTTTAATTGGGTTTGAATTTATTGTTTATTTTTTTAATAGATAATTTTATAATTTGAGCCTGTTCCCCCAGTATACACTTATTTTGTCACTTACAATGATGTTTTTGTTTAAGGGTATACCTAGCTATTAGACAACATGTTTCTAAAGGAGTTTCCAAGATCAAGTAAGCAATACCATTCTCACTTTGTTTGACCTGCTCTATTTACAGGTTTTTATGGTTCTCACTAATTTTCGCTGATGCGAGTAGTTTTTTTTTTAAGAAAGCAAGGATGTGCATGCAACATAATTATTCATACCCATGTCTTCTCAGTTAAGTTCTCCCAGTCAACACTTCACTGGAAAAATCATAAAATGGATTTCATTGTGTGCTTGTCTAGGAGGGACTAGACCAACTCTGTTTTGGTGGGATTTAGGCACTTAAATACAAAGCAACTTTAAAATCCAAGGCTTTAACATTTTTCTAAATTCATTCAAATCTAAATTCACATATATTATTGTATTTGTATATTATACATATTATTATGTATAATATTGTATATTTATTTATATACTATCTCCCTTAGCAAATATTTATAAATATACATAAATGTKTGTGCATGTATATTCATTTCTTTCAGCAAGTCTTTCATTCTTCCTTGATTTTATAACGGATGCATGGATGCATCCATTTTAAGCATGGATGTGGCAAATATCTTAACATAATATACTTAAGAAAGGATCATGAAATAGGACTTGGAAAGATTAAGGAAAAAAATAGTGATAAAGTATATGAACTTGGAAAGAGATACTGATCTGGAAATGAACTGTTAGTGCATGCTAAAAATCCATGTAACTGAGAGATGACTCAATGACTCTCAATGACTGCAGAGAACAGAGGACTGTTTGTTGCAGCTAATATTTGATAACAAAAAGAAATTAATCAAGCTAAAATCAAATTATGTAAAATACATTCCAAATACAGTGTACAAAAAAGAAGGCAAATACCTGAAACCCTTCTTCTCATGTCATTCCTAAAGCACATTTTTAGAAGTTGTTTTGTAGAAATCAGATTTCCTGTATTTTTAATTATGTAAATTATGTATTATATATTTAAATAGCTGATATAGATCACTTTATTTTTTATGTCAGTCTTTCAGGTTTTCTCTTTTCCCATCTATTTATACTTTGGGAAGATCCATGGAATTCTTCCCACTTCTTCAATAAAACTAGCAAAATTTTTATWCAGGAAAACCTAGCAACCATGAGTGAAAAATATGTTTAAGAAGGAACTGGGATTTGTTTTGAAACAAAATTTGGAAGATTACACTTTAAATAGATAATGAAACTATGATTTTATGCATGGTTATTGAGTTCTTAAATGAGGGGGTTTTCAGCTTTACATAATTGTGGCTTTTCAACCTACAATAATTCCTTAATAACTTAACCTCTCAAGTTTGATTTCCTTGTTGGTTACTAATGTTTATAGCTTGAATTATGAATAACATTTTAACTTGCATAAGGAAGTGGTTTATATCTGTATCTCTAAAATTGGAGCCCAGCTATAACATTTGTATAACTGATAAAAATCTGCTACTCTGCCAAACTGAAGCAAATATCTTAATAATTGCCATGGAAATAAATTAGTTAAGAGTACAGAATTGAACAAAAAGATTATCACAAACCTTTTAACTGAAATTAGGTGATCAACTTTATGTATTACGAATTCATTTAAATCTTAAAAAAATAATATATTTTGCTTTTCAGTAAGTGAGGCATGAGAGACAGGTGATTGTCTGATGTATCTGGGTTTCAAGTTCCTAGAAGCTACATTTTGAGCTTAATATTCCTAATTACACAAGGTTTGTAAATTTGGTAAAAGAAAACATTGCCATTAAACTCAAGGTAAGAAATTATTATACATTGTTTTATGTATCTTTCTATAAAAATTACAAGTAGCAAGCATATGACACAGAAATGGAACAGTAACATCAATAATTGTGAATGCATGCTTTTTACAATGTATCTAATAAAGGGATTTTTTGCCAACTCAAATATTCAGTAACATACATGCAGATTATTTTCTCAATGTCAAATTCAGTCATATTGCTAGATGCTTATCCCACAAACATTTCTATTGAAGTGATTATGAATGGCGAAATACCTGATTTCAATAAATTGTTCCTGAAATTGGGAATTTAACTTGCAATGAAAAGAAGAGAGAAAAAGAAAAAGAAAAAATGACCGATAAGCATAATAACCGGAGTCTTATTGCCTTCTAGTAATTTTACTCAACACTGCTGAATTTTGTCATGATATGAGAATAGCTGGTCAGAGAGTCCATAAAACCTCTAGCTGGTGTTTCCGGGGACGATAGTTTCACCTTTCATTGTAGCATGTTCAAAATCACCCAGGAGCGCACTATTCTCAAGCAGTCTATATAATGAAAACAACGTACATGTAACAAAAGTTCAATGTAAATCTTCTTCCACATATCACACAACATACAAGTAAATAACAGACATAAAACATATCACCTGAAATAAAACTAAGATTTTTKTAAAAAAAAGGGACAGTCTCAGTTAGGAGCTAATTTCTTCTTCAAGTTTGCAGCAAATCTCCAAATGTATTTAAAAACTAAGGAGCACTTGGTGGCCAGCAACCAAATTACAGAAAAAACATATTATTGTGCAATGGGAACATCTTGCTAAGGAAGTAAGATATGTTTGTACTTCTTAGGTTTGGATAAAGGCAATGAAATGAAATTAGAAACATGTCCACTCTCTCTGTCAGACAGCCAAAATAATTCATTATAGAATTTTCCATTCAGAGTTTGCATGACTGCATGAATAGTTGCCTGAAAGCAAAACAAAGTTATAATATGTTCTCTCTATGAGGAAAAATACAGAAAAATGTTTACCTAAACTATCTAGAAATAATAAAAGCATTAATGGGTTCTTTCCCAGTAAAATTGCTGTATACATATATACACATATAAACATGTATATACACATACATATGTAAATTGACAGACTAGCAGCTATCTATAACTTCATTATAAACATCTGAGATTATGTTTATTGAGATCAAGTGTTGATAACAAATTACACAAAATGAAAAGCCTAGGAAAATACTCAAAAAAGGAAGTTTAATTTGCAAACATTAACATTAGTGCTACAGAATCTCTAAATTTATCAGTACTACTGCATAGCCTTCCCCTGACACTTCACAAGGTTGAATGAATAAAATGAGCTGAAAACAGATAGTTGCACATCTTCCTGGCTTGGATTAGATTGCCAAGTTTTACATACTATTTCACATGCTGGGACTCTCAATTTTATTTTCGTAAATAAAAAAATAAATGAAACACCAGAGCCATGCAAAGCATCTGTCTTTATAATGTGTTTGGAATGAAGATTATATTTAGCTAGCGGATGATTATAGTGCTGTCAAGAATAGGAATGAATAGATTTTGCTTAGTTTACAACGTTAAAGTGGTCATCTGTCTTTCAGTTCTCTCAGTATTCAAACCTGGCTCTCTCCATATAAGATGACATATAGCTTGAGAACTAACATGCATTTTAGCAATATAACAAATACAATGGAAAGCAACAGATGGTTCAATTGTTGTATAGGTATGTTTACTTACCTCAAGTTTGTCTCTTAGACCCTAGTTGTGTTGTACTCAGACTCATGTTTGCTTAGAGACCCAATGAGGCAGAACCTGGAATGTTATGGCTATTTCATTCAAAATAATAATGTTTGCATAGAAAAAAAGAAATATATGCATATAGATACTTAATAAGTAGTACACCTTCATAATCTGATCAATATTCATGAAGTAACTTACATTGGCATGCAAATAGATTAAAATAATCAGATAACTTATTTTTTTTAAGAGACAGAAATGTCTTMATGTGCAAAGAAAGTATGGAGGGCATGTAAACAGTCACAAGAAGTGCATAAATAAATGCATGCAAGAAAAAACAAATATATATTAAAAGTTTCTGTGTTCTTTTTCAAATAAATTGTTCATAAATGTTTCTGCTTTTCTTTTTCTTTTACTTGTAAACTTTTAATCATTCATATTTACAGTCATTCAAAGTGCAGTATACAGTAGAAATAGTTTTTATTAAAAATATCGGGTTTTACTACTTTTTTATTGATTAGTAAGATTCCTTTTAACTACATTCTTATATGTAAATATATGAGTATTCTCTATTCACTATGCTGTCTTATGTTCTAATCAATATATATATAAGTTAATATGACAAGCCAAGATACTGTGATTAATAATGGAACAGATATAGTAAAGTTTTGTAAATATTGTATTTCATTATATAAAAGATAATGTTTCATGAGAAAAGGGGTTTCCTACCCCAGGATTGTGTTTCTTATTATTGTGCCATGCATGAAAATGGATACATGTATTTTTTATTTATTGATGTATTGATTTAGAGATGTTAGACCAACAGTGGATGATACTCAAGGCCACCTCAGTTACAAGGAAACCACATGTATGTGGCTCTTTCAAAAACTAGATTCACACAAAATCTTCTTTGGTTTTTAAAAAGTGTGCCTGTTCTCTCTTGTGTGTGTATGCATGTGGGTATGTGTAAAATAGTAAAAGAAAAAGAAAGATATAAAATATAAAGGTAAAACTGACATCCAGGATCCTTCAGGAAACAGGAGCAGAGATGAGAGAAAGACAGGAAGAGAGAGATAATATAATGGTATGTGCTATCAGGAAACAGAAATTTAAACAACAAATAAAGAAGAAAGAAAATAAGTCTTTACTGAATAAAGAGTGAATATGTTTGGGCAATCAAGTCCTTACACAACAGTCTTCATCAAAAATCTATTGATACTGACCGCTGAACAGCTTTATCATGTCTGGACAGCCTGTGACTTGTCGTTGGTAGCTCTTCAATTTCGTCTATCTCACACGCATCTGCAGCATCTTGTGAGTAGCTATGCTTCATGACAAGGATATTTCTCCTGTTCATGGGCTGAATGAGTGGTTTTACAGGCTGGGGTTGTATTTCTGTCAAGACAGAAGCATCTCTTGTGCTGAGGTTACTCCGGCTGCCCTTAATGCTAGACACTTGTGATCCACAGTGATGGTCATGAATACATTTTGAAGATGATCTCCGCAGTTTATGATAATTTTCAAAGTCATCTGCAACATCAGCAAGGTCAGCTGTAGGCCCTGTCCCTCTGAGAGTGCATAACTCATAATGAGGAGGCTCAAACACCTCCTGGAACACTGTTTGATCAAAGTCTGTTTTCCTTTGGACAAATTTTTTACGAGGCTGCTTGATCTGTACTATAACAGAGATAACAATGAGGATGATCACAATGCAAGAAGTCACCCCAATTATAGTCCCACTGGTATTGGTAAGTTGGTCCAATAGGTTAGCTTTTCTTTTTTCTGTGTGACAGGAGAAAAAAAAAMCACATTGTTAATTGCAGTTCAAGAATAAAAACAACCATGATGGGTTCACAGATTACTGCAAAGCCGAGTCTAGTCTATGTCTGAGTTCACTTTTAATCAACCTCACTGATAAAAAGAAAAAAGGAAGAAATCAGGTATTTGTAAAAGCCAAATAAACAACACACAGGTCCTCTGTGTGCCTATTCACTTGGAAAGTGATTTATTCAGGGTACATTACAAGCTTAATTAGATGAAAGAATTATTTACATTTTTTATAAAAAGCAACCACCATAACAAGCAGATGGCTTTAGTGTCACCTCTGAACTGCGTTTGCCTGCTAAAGCCCCCAAGACTCTTAGAGATGTTCTCTTCATTATTTTCTGTCTCTTCCAGTAAATATATGCAACTAGGACATTAGGACCAATGAAAGATCAAGACTTTACAGGATTTAAAAAGAAATTCTTCTTTGCATTGGGAACTTCAGTGAAGTCCTAATATTTTAGGGACTGACTGGGACTGTTGACAGTATTCAATGAAAAAGCTAAATCAGGAGAAAATAGGAAATTTATTCAAATTGAGATTTCAGAAAGGAAAAAAAAATATGTGCAAGTTATTTCTTTTGTTCCTGACCTATTAATTACCACAACTTTTCTAAACACCCATGAAAATCCAAAAGCTGATCCTACCTACTATTGTTTACTCAAGGGCCTCTAGCAAGTTAGCCAGCAAATTCAACATTGTGAATGAAGAAAAATAGAAAATATGCAGTAAAATAATGAAAAGAAAACCTGCTTCACCCTACTGTTGTATATATTTCTCTGTGATTTGCTTTCAAACGGCTGCAGACACGAGATGGTGACTGAGCCTTGTAGAAATCCAAGCTGAAAACATTTGTATCAGTCTCTCACAGGCATAACAAGACTCAACAACTGTGATTAAGTTTCAACACCCAGTTTAGTGCAATTTTTCCTGACAAACTAAAACATATCAAAGGACTTAACAAAAAGCCTTTGAAATGAGAGTTATTGGCACCAAAACAATAACATCCATCTCTTCATAATCTCCTAGATACCAAAAATGAACTTTTCAGTACTCCCCACTGCATACTCTTGCAGATTCACCTGGGGTTTCTCTAACTGACTGACACAGACTCTGGGGAAGTAGCAGAGTTAGAAAAAGCAACACATCAGCAACAACCTTTTTTGCTGGAATCGGCAAACCTCCTTTTTCTAGTCAGAAAAACAAGAGAGGATAAATGCACAAGACCCAGTAAAAAGATATTTGGCAAATTAAAGGTTAAAATCATTCTGGAAATTAAAGAGTGGGGGAGAATTTCTGTTTTCCTCTGTGCTGAAGAAGTAGAGAGCAGTTAATTATTTCCCAATCGTATGTTTAGTTTCTTTGAAGAATACTATGCCATGCCACAGTTTTGCTGTGTTCTTTTGAAGTACGTTTTCATTCGGGTTTTACCCTATTGCACTGCTTGTCAGGATTTTACAGGCATCAGCAGACTTATGGGCTGACTGCTAATCCACCTCATTCTGAATTTTTTCTTGATTGGTTCCTAAATTTGGCATATCCCATGTTTCCAGGAACAAATCTGCGGTAATGGGGGGGAGGGGCAGGAGGGAAGCGAACTGTCTCCCTAGCCTTCAGTGTTAGTTAGTTAAGCTCTTTTCCCTGAAGACAACACAGATGCTGATTTTTTTTTTTTTCCAGAAACACAGAGCAATATTCAGAAAACATTGTCAGCACCTGGTTAGAAACATCAGTCCCTACCTATGAAATAGACATTATGCCTGATTTCCTGTGCTTGTTCCTTGCTCTTCAATTTCACTTGACTATCAGTAGATTTGGTTGCTTTCTTACAGTGTTAATTCCACTTGACTTTGGTTTTTTAGCCCACCTGGGCTATTATGGGCATGGCATGCAGCTAAAAGACACCTGCTACCCATATGTTACTGCACTACAAAGTTAACTATGGCAAAGGAACCAAAATATGACTTTTAATTACATTTTAGGTGGTAGGGGAAACAGAGACCAAGTGATCAGAAAGTCTGCCAGAAGGACATAACCAGCCAGAAGGACATAACCAACACAAATCAACACCAAGCAAAACAAATGCAAACACTGAAAGTAAAATCCATCAGTATTTTTACCTTTCTCTATTTTCTCTATTACTTGATGTATGCTCTCCCTGAATTACTCTTCCTGAGCTTTGACCCATCTGGCACATACTTAACAAGAAACTAAGGATAATATGCTGTATCCCAAGCAGTCTGAATGACTTGACATTTCCAATTCTACACATTACCTTTGCAGTGGTTTTCATCCCAAGGATACACACAATTCTGGAGTCCATTGCAGACCAATGTATTATTAATACACATATTACTGTGGCAAAAGAATGTGTTGGCTTCACAAGGGGCTAGAAACAAGAGAGAAAAAGCTGATATTAAGTAGTAAAACATTCAGCTCTCCGCAACAAACACATCTAGGAGTGATCATGGAATCTGTAATAAGAAAAAGCTATACAACACAGGTTCCTTGAGAATACTTAATATTCAACAYGCAGCATTGAGAGCGCTCAAGTCACACACTGTTTATTATTCTGTGGCAAGAGATTTTCAGTTCTGTCTAAGACGATGGACTTTCCTGTAGTCTGACTCTCATGGTTGTAATGGGTCRGCCCCCCATGCATTCGTGGGGGGTCACTGACGTGTTATCAACAGTTTTAGCCACAGATCCAAAATGTAGCACCCTATGGGTTGCTATGAAAAAGTTAAATGTGTCCCAGCCAGAACCAGTGTATTGGAAATAATTTGTTTTAAAGTTTGTTGCTGAAACTCCAGTTTTATAAGAAAACTTGTGTGACTCAAAGAAGAGATGTATGTTAGTGCCCATATCAACAGTGCCTGAACATTTATACACAGAGAAAATAAAATTATTTTAAAAAAACTTTTGGTCATAAGAGATGTTACAGTAAAAAAGCACTGCTTTGTTCACAAGTGTGAAGATTAAAAAAAGCAACAGTCTTCAGTGTCCCTGAAGCCCGTGGTCTAGGAGAATCAAGCGGATTAAAGCTGCAGGATGAAGGCTTTACTGAAGGCTATATACTATTACTGTGAASAAGCAGCTTAGAAGCCATCAGAAGGAATTCTACATGCTGCTAAACTGTGCTACTTACTCAAATGTTGGGAGTTCCTTAGGTGTTGGGGTTGTAAATATACTACTCCAAAATTATATAACACAGTAAAGATAAATTACTCCTCACATTTCTTTTATAAAAAGCCAAACTAGAAGGTCTTCCTCCATTTAAAAAAAGAGCTACAAACTTTACCAGTGTTAAATCGGTAAAAATGAACTGTTTATGTATTTTTTTAGCTCAAACAACTCAAAARCATTATTATAATTATTTTTAAGGGAAAGTTAAAAAATAACCTAAGACCCTTAACTAATCAGAAAGGAGTTATGATATTATATTGTAATATTATTGACACTTAGAATTTGATGTTTCATGGCAATTTTTCTCCTCTGCAACTTTAAAAGCAGTTCCTATGACAATATATATGCATAGTGCAGAGACTGGCTCAGAGCAGATGTCTGCTTCGGTGGTTTCCTAACTAAGGACAGTACAAAGGATTTATATTATAGAACTTAATAACTCCACATATCATGTCAAGAAATCCACTTTTCAATAAGTGCTTAAGTTCAGATATCCCTAACTAACTACAATGGCTTCTTCAGAGCAGTTATGGTCTATTAAACAAATAGTGAATGTCGTCAAAACTTGTACACACCCCCAAATGCGCAACTATCCGCCCAGATATAGCAGTATACGTATACTGTATCTCTTAGCCAATGCAGAAGACTGATCAGCCAGACTGGTTCTGCTCACTGTTCAATTTTTGGAAAAATCTGGTATACCATCTTCTAAGCTGCAGTGACCCTGGTCAGGTGTTAAGTTTGTTACAGGAAGGATTTTACTTTAAACTGGACAGAAAGAGCAGAACAGCACATGTGCATATTAGCAAGGGAGGGTGCTTTGGAACTGTCCTTATCTATCTGTTGCTGTCATTTGGGGACAGTGATGGCTGAGTCTGGAGGATACTGTGTCATATCGAGATGTGACACATCATATAGGGAACCCACCAAAGACACTATCATCCTTTCACACTCTAGCTGCAATCCCTGTTTCTGGGCAAGGCGAGGATCTTTTGGGACTGTTTTTTCCAACACACAGGAAGAGTCTCACTGCCTGCTCTAGGCAAAAAAAGTGAAACAGAGAGGGAGAGAATTTATGAAAGGGAAACCTAAGAAGACCTAAGAAACCACCCATTCAAAATGCACAGTAATAAGTAGGAAGTGCACAAGAAAAGAAGACCCAAATGGCAAATGGAGAAAGCACAAGGAGTGACAGGGGAACAAGGAAAAAAAAGAAGTGCAGGATTAGGAAAGTTTATGCTAATAAAGCCATAAAGAATTAAAAAGCCCCACCAAAACACCAAAAAACATGCAGAGTGGCATGAAAGGCCTTAGAAGTGAAGTGCTGAGGACAGAGCGCTGCATCTGAGCAGGCAGAACCTCCTAGATGTCTATGACTTGCTCTTGCCACTTTAAAATCAGTCTGATTTAATCCTGAATGCAACAGCAAAGAAAGGATTAATAGTCAAAAAACAACCCCCAAAAGAATAGAGAACAATTTAAAGGAAAGAAGGACAGTTGTGAGAGGCAGAAATAAAGGAATTTAGAAGTATAGTGGTGGTAAGTAGAAAAGGAGAACTAGAGGAAGATAGTAAATGAAGTGAAAGGAAGAGGAAGAAAGAACGAACTGCACAGCAGAAATAGATGATGCTTAAGGCATTCTGCACTGAAAGGAATGACAAGAGATTTTATATCAAATGAAAAATATTAGGAAATGTTTCAGAAATAAGAGAGAAAAAATAAGAGCAATACAAAAGACATTGTTTGCAGGTTTAAGAAGAAGGGATAATTATGCAAAGTGATGGCAGGGAGATTTGGAAATGAAAAGCAAGAGGAAGGAAGAAAAAAGAAAATTTCAGTTTCTCTAAATTGTGCTGTTGAACGATGGAGGAAAGAGATGGTATGTGAATAAATGTCAAAACTAGATGAATAGTGAGGCAGAGCAATTTCAAAGTACAGCAAACTTAGCATGAGAGAAACCCAAATGTAAGATTCCTAATGAATGAATCAAGGGAAGTTGAAAACTTGTCAGTCCCATTGTACATTGGAGGAATTAGTTTTTTTGGCCTTGAAGAGGCAGAGCAAAGGGGTCTTGGGATACTGCATCAAGGACACTCTAGTAATAGCAAAAAGATAAATGAACTGGTAGTAAACGCGATTCTTTTACAGCAAGATGGATCTAGTCCTGATGCTTTCCTGAAGCTGTTATAGAACCCAGGATGGGAGTGGAATCAAGCAGACAAGGTATGTAGCAGCAACACTTGATAGCTTAACCCAATTCTTGAACATCATCTGTGCCAACGCCTTAATATGTAAACGTTTAAACCTGACAAAAGGTTGTGGATGTTTTCACAAAAGGAAGCTACTGCTATCATTAGCTTCAACTAGATAAAACAGCACAAACCTCTTCACCCAACAGAAGCCCTACTCTACCAGTCTACAGTCTTCCCCATGAGTATATAAATGTTCTTTATATGAGAGACCAGCGGGAATGCACAGAGCTCTGTCTTGGTTTGGGCAAGGAGCCAAGTGAGAGTTTTTGGGTCAAGATTAGTGGGCAGTCCAGTGTTGGCCCACAGCTACCAATATTGCAGTTGGTGTCTGTCTGCTATGGGCTACCTGATCAGGGACACGAATTAGATGAAACCTTCTTCAGACAGCTGGAAGAAGCCTCACGTTCACAGACCCTGGTCCTTATGGGTAATTTTAACCACCTGATATCTGTGGAGGGCAACACAGCAGGGCACAAGCAATCCAGGAGGTTTCCAGAGCGCATTGACGATAACTTCCTGCTACAGGTAATCAAGGAGCTAATGAGGGGAGCTCTGCTGGGCCTCATGCTTTTATAAACGAGAAAGAACCAGTTGGCAATGTGAATGTCAGGTGCAGCCCTGGCTGCAGTGATCATAAGATGGTGGAGTTCACGATGCTACAAAGAGGGAATAAGGCAAAAAGCAGGATCACAACTCTGGGCCTCAGGAGAGAAAAATTTCACTGTTGAGGGGTCTGCTTGGAAGAAGGCCATGGAGGTGGTCCTGGAAAGATAAGGGTTCCAGGACAGTTGGTTGATTGTGTAAGATCACCTCCTCCAAGCTCTATAGTTGTCTATCTGGACAAGCAGAAAATCTAGTGAAGGTGGCAGTTAGCCTGCACGGATGAACAATGAGCTCCTGACTAAGCTCAAACATAAAAAGGACACATACAAGAGGTGGCAGCAGGGTCAGATGACCCCAGCAGAAATATAGGGGCACTGACCAAAGGTGCGGTGATACGGTTAGGAAAGCTGAAGCCCACCTGGAGTTGAATCTGGTGAGGGCTGTAAAGGGCAACAAAAAGGACTTCTACAGGTATGACAGCTGCCAAAGCAAGATAGGGGAAAATGTGAGTGTGATGCTGAATGGGGCAGGGGGCTTTGTGACAAGAAACATTGGAAAGGCTGAGGTACTGAACACCTTCTTCTTCTCCATCTTTTTTTGGTGAGATTTGTGTTTTGGAGTTCCAAGCACTTGAGATGAGGGAGAAAGCCTCAGCAAGGAAGACTTACCCTCAGTGGAAGAGGACCAGGTTAGGGAATATTTAAACAGACTGGACAGAAATGAGCCCATGGGCCCTGATGCGATGCCCCCAGTAGTTGGCTAATGTCATTGCGAGACCACTCTCGATTATCTCTGAAGGGTCATGGWGATCAGCGGAGGTTTCCAAGGACTGGAAGAAAACAAATGGTCCCCTGTCTTTGGGAAACGTGAGAAGGAGAATCCTGAGAGCTACATGTCAGTCAGCCTCATCTCAATCCCTGGGAAGGTGACAGAGCAAATAATCCTGAAAATCATTTCCAAACACATGAAGGAAAAGAAGGGTGTTGTTTGCAATGATTTATAAAAGGGGAATCATGCTTGACCAACATGACAGCCTTCCACAATTGGATGACTGGCTTGGTGAGTAAGGGGAGAGCAGTGGCTGTTGTGTTTTTCTACTTAAGAAGAGCTTTCAACCCTATTTCCCCTAACATCCTCATAGACAAACTGATGAATATGGGCTAGATAAATAGACCGTGAGTTGGACTGAAACTGGCTGAACTGCCAAGCTCAAAAAGTTGTGATCAGTAGCATGAAGTCCAGCTGGAGGCTAGTCACTAGTGATGTACCCCAGGGGTCAGTACTGAGGCCAATAATCTTTAACCTCTTCATTAATATCCTGGGTGATGGGTCAGAGTGTATCCTCAGCAAGTTCACAGGCAGTGCAAAACTGAGAGGAGTGGTTGATAGACCAAGTGGTTGGGTGGCTGTACAAGTGGACCTCAGTAGACTGGAGAAACAGGAACTTCAAGCAGATCAACAAAAGGAAATGCAAAGCCCTGTGCCTGGGGAGGAATAACTTCATGCACCAGTACATGCTGGGGACTGGCCATCTGGAAAGCAAGTTCGCAGAAGAAGTGCTGGTGTGCAATAAGCTGACCATGAGCCAGCAACGTGCCCTCAGGGCAAAGGCGGCCACCAGTATCCTGGGCTGCATTAGAAAGAACATTGTCAGCAGGTTGAGAGTTGTGGTCCTTCCCCTCTACTCAGCACTGGTGAGGCCACATCTGCAGCGCTGTGTCCAGTTCTGGACTCTTCAGCACAAGAGAGTCATGGATGTACTGGAGTGAGTCCAGCAAAGGGTCACAAAGACCGTTAAAGTCTTGGATCATCTGACATATGAGGAGAGGCTGAGAGAGCTGGGACTGCAGAAGAGAAGGTTCGGGGGGCTCTCATCAATGTGTACAAATACCTGATGGGTGGGAGTAAAGAAGACAGAGCCATGCTCTTCTCAGCGGTGCCCAGTGACATGACAAGAAGCAATGAGCACTAAATGAAATACAGGAAATTCCCCTTAAATGCAAGAACAAACTTTTACTTTGAGGCTGGTCAAACACTGGATTCCCAGAGAGGTTGTGGAGTCTCCATCATTGAAGATATGCAAACCCCAACTGGACACAGCCCTGAGCAACCTGTTGTAGCCGACCCTGCTTTGAGCAGGATTGGACTAAACCATATCCTGGAGTCCCTTCTAAACTATTCTGTGACTCTCGGAAAAGATGGCTTCATAATTACATTAAAAGTAACAGCTGGGAACACACAGTTATGTTATTTCTCCTGTATCCCAAAGCTGCCTTGAGTGAAGTTCTGCCAAGGTACTGGCCTAGAAATAAGTGAGACGATAGTGTATTCAGCACAATGAACAATTCATTATGATTATAACACAAGTGAGCAAATTAGAACTAGACGTATAATTYAACCTGATGTATTTTAATAACTTTAAGTCTTTGATAAATTGTTGGATATTTACAGCATGAAAACACTATCATCTAAATTAAATCACTAATTAAAGAAAAAAATAGTATTAAAGATTCTTTTTCCAGTTTGGATTTGAACCAATAATTATTTTTATGTAAAATTATAGTTTACATAAAATAATATATACAAAATAAAAAACTTCAAATACTTTCATTCTACATTATTTCAAAGATAATATTTTCTTTTCAAAATTTTTTTGTGGTATGTGTAGGGATACCTTGTTTCTGAATATACAAACAGATTTTATAGTTAATGAATTAATTATAATGTGATACCCTCTGCTTTGCAACAAGTATTTATACTGAACACAAGATGGTGCACTTATCCTAGAAGTTATATAAGCAAGTGAGTTAACAGGAACGGGCATGATATCCCAGAGTCTTTTTCAGGTTTAGGAAACTTATACTTTAAAAAATCCTATAATGATAACCCTATTTCTGTTATCTGGCATGTAAATATATTTTGTTTCTAGTACAAGGTAGGAGATGATTGCTATAATGATCATATTTCCAGAAGGTTACCATCACAGTATTCAAAAAAGCCTGAGTTTAGTATTTGAAGGTTACTGCTTTCAAAATTCATAAAAATTAAGCCAATAGGGTAGTCTATATTTTCTTACTATTGGAAGGTTTTGGGAATGCACATGGAGCCCATAATCTATACTTTTTCATTTATTAATGCAAAATGATCATAAATTCTCTTAATCCTGAATAGCCCTAAGGCAGAGAAACACAAAGAACATTAATAGTTCTTCCATACGCCATGTTTACAAAGAAACGTGAAATAAAAGCAGTCATATTTTATATTTAAAAAAAAAATACTGCTTTCACTGAGACAATAAAATAATTACAAGTAATACATGCACATTTATACTATAAAATAACAATATTTACAAAGCACTATAGTGAATAAATATTCTGTGTGTTATTAATAATAGTTATACTATTGTGATGTTATGACATTAATAATAAAATACATTATCTGTGTGTATTGAGCATCATTTTGTTGAACATTACAGGACACTTTGGGTATAAAACGCAAACACGACCAGGTCAAAACATTTTTACAAGATGAAGTCAAAAGCTGACTTGTTGCRGACCTGATGTGAAGCCTGGCTGTTCCACTTCAGTGCAGTGCTTTCCCCAGTGTATTTACACTGTTTCCCAGCACCATGCAGCGTTAGTGCAACGCCTTTGCTTCTAGGGCGTGAACTAGCTCTGAGTAAGCTAGCTTGGGTGTCTGCATTGTACTTCATTGAACCGTGTGGATTTACCCTTTGAGCCTGTTTCAAGACAGGGATTTCAGTCCAGGACTCCCTAATCTTAGATGAATGCCCTACCCTACTTGCTATTTTTAGGCTTCTCTCTCTTCGCCCCTTCCCTTCTTGTCATAACATTTTTGAGAGGTCTTGCTTTCTCCTGAGGGTGAATAGGAAAATTCTGAAATCTTAACAATGGTTAGATGTGAGAAATATTTTACACTGAACCCATTAGACATTTCACACCTACTCCTCACGTACTCAAGATAGCTCATTGCATCATGCTCTGCACATGAATTCTTTAAGTATAGATCATTTGGATTTTCCCACTGTTCCTTACTGAAAAATAGAGCTTGCTTTCCTTCACAAGAGAAAGAAAAATGACATTCTTCAAATGTTCCTTGAATCATCTGTGAAACAGAGGAAGAAGTTTTCTTTCAGCCTCTCCAAGGAATAGTTCATCAGTCATGCTGAGAGACTGTTTCACTTACTTTATTAAAACTATAAAATTATTAAGATGGTTTTGGTACTGTACACTACAGGTATATTGCCTAAAGTAAAATTACATATCTTTTAATTTGCCACTAATGAAAAAAATCTTATTAAAATACGGCTATTAGAAACTTGAAAATGAAATGTGCTTAATACTGAATTTTCTTTCTCAGCCACCTTCAGACAGCTCTGTTCAAGACAAATGTAACTTTTACAGATAATTAATGCCAGGTACACATCGATTAGCTCGTCTTTAAAAAACACTTATATGTGGTTTCATGGGTTTTTTTGGATAGACGAACTCACCAGAGAATGGCAGCTCAGGAGCATGTGCTCAGAGCTCCAGTCTGTGTTCGGTTTATACACTCTAGGCACCACAAACAGTTATTTTGTTCAGGGTCAGAAAGTCATTGGGGTGCTCAGCCAGTGAGGGTTTTTCACTAGAGATAGCTGCAAACAGCACAGAGGGGAAGAAAATCACAGACGAGTTCTCACCAGTAAGAAGGCAATTCCAATGTTTTCTTTTTTATATATTAGTGTGGAAGCAGGGAGCAAAAACAGCAAAGCTGCAATCTATTTACATTCCTAAGTCCTTGCAAAGGGAAACCATCTCTTCACGTGTTGCACTTATCACTTTATTGTTCCCTTTCTCAGCAGTTCCCTTTGCATTACCACAATAAACACGGTCATTAACACTGTATACCTGCAGTGCTTTTCCCCATTAGAGAATTGCCCATGCTAGGGTGACCATCTTCAGGGATTCTGGCTGTAAAGAAGGACTTGAATGCTGTTACTCGATAAAGCTGCGCGCTACTCTTCTAAACATGGCCCTAGATTTCTGTCCCAATACGGTTTTTGTTAATAAAAAGAAAATAAGAATGATAGAACTTGTGCTCCTTTAAGAAAGCCACGTGTGACAGGGCTTTAAAAACAGGCTTAGAGCTCAAAGGGGCAACAAAATAAGAGAAGGAATGATATTTTTCTGTTCTGGGGTTTGTGATGCAGGGTTATGGACAGAGAAGGAAGCAGTGCTACCAAATAGCAGTCACAGGTGAGGTAACTAACATCTTGCCTGTTGTGCATGCAGAGGGATTTTCTCTTATCCCATATGCCCTGGCTCTACGAATCTGCTTTTAGGTTAAAGCTAAGTGTGTCTGCTCAGGAGCAGCTCTTTGAAGAAGCTGTAGGTGTAGCATGTTTGTCATCAACCAGGCTGGAGATCACTCTCACAGTCATGGTAAATGAAACGAACAGCTAGTCAGCGGGTGAAAAAACAAAGACTAATTTTTCAAGTCTTCTTACCAGATAAACAGACACCTTTTGATGATACCAGCTTTCTCGTTTCCCTTTTTCTGATTCCAAAATTAATTTATTGGATATTTGAAATCTATTGTAGACAGTGACTACCATACACAAAAATGTGATTAGATATATATGCTTGGAAGATATATTAAAGATTAAAAAGGTAAGGACGTAAGCAGAAAAAACCCACAATGATAGTTGGCATAGCTAATAATGCTGATCATGAAATATCAGATCATCACTCTAAATTATCAGGTATTAAGAATTAATTTGTTATTAAGTGTTACTTAGAGCTCTACTACTATTTTGACGATGTGAGTATCATTACAGATTTTCTGGCATAGGAAATTTAACAACTTCTTGCATTCTATGTCTTTCTTTTAGACAGATTTATAGCACACTGCTCTGCAGAGCGTCACTGCTAGAGGTTTGGAAACTTGTAAGACCACTTTTTAGATGCCAACAAAAAAGACATATCTATTTCAAATGTAATTGGAGCACACTGATCAAACCGTAAGAAAAAAATCATATAAGAAATCTCTTTAAGATTTCTGTGTTCTACACAAATGTCAAGTCCCCAGGAAATGGCTTTATAACAAGACTTAACACTGAACAGACTTACACAGAAAGAAAACATTCCTCAGGCTATGTAGCCTGTTTCTGCAAGAAAACACTTCCAGTTCACAGAGCCTTGTGTAAGGGAAGACTCACAATCTCCACAACTTAACTCCATACTAAGGAGAGGAACCTGGGGAGCTACAGATCACAACACTCCTGGTCATTCCCACAGCAACAGTAAAAACAGGAATTTTACTTTGTCACTCTTCCCCATGCACATAACCACAATGTAAATGCCATCTTCTATTTTGTTTCTTTCTCATCTTTAGGTGAACAAAATAGCTTTTTTCCTCTTTCTTTGTCCCCCAGTAGAGACACAGGTGTCTGTTCCCTGATGCACATCTCCCTGAATGAGGTCTGACATTCCTTCTCTTCCATGCAGATGATCTAATTATTCCCACACGCTGCTGAAAGACATTGCAGTTTGCATGCTATGAGCTGTGTCTCGCAGTGCGCACACCGGACATCTGCTCTAGCTGACTCCTGACAGCCAGCACCAGTCTGCAGCACCGCGCAGCACTTACGGACAACTGACATGGCACAGAAAGTACGATCTCTATCACCTTTAAATCTTTATAGTCAATTTCCAGCATTAAAAACACAGATGCAGTTTCTTCTACTATTTATGAGCAGGCTGTGTATACATATCTCAAAGCACAATTTAGCCCTTAATAAATTTTCAGCTTTTAGCACGCAATGACCGTTCAGAATAAATTTCCAGAAATCACATCATGTTAATATTTTCAACTTCCCAGTCAGAATACTATGCAGTATAAACTATCGTCTGTTTACAAGAACAGAGTAGCTCATAAGATGTAGCATGTCAGGTAAACACATTAAGAATGCTGTAAGAGAAAAAAACACATTTTTCCTTATTTTCCTTTAAAATATGAAAGCCTTGCAAACACACGCGTATTCAAACCTTCAAGTTAGTCATCATAGGGCTTCACTCTCCAGTTCTTTATATGTTGTGAACCTCCAGTGTCTATGCAGTTGTTTCTAAGGTAACAGATCAGGATGCCTTGTGAAAAAAAATGAATCAGATCTTGAATATTCAAGACATCTCCAGTTGCAGAAATGAGAAAAGGGCAGTATCATCTCAACTGAGGGTTCTCAATATCTTTTAGACCCTGGCCTGATTTACAGACAAGAAAAATATAATCCACCCTAAGGCTGTAATGTGAGAGTAGAGTGGCATAYGAAGTTTCAGGCATGTAGACTGTCAGAAATTTTTAATCAGAGTCATAATTAAGGAATTACGGAGGCTGCTCTCAACAGAGTCTCATTGCTTCATTGCAGGGTACACACACACAGAATACAGATGAAGAATGTGTTTGGTGGGATTGCGCCTTCATTCCAACCACTGACAGCCGCACAGAAATCTTCCTGTCAGGCATGTGATGCACAAACCAAAAAATACATTAAAAAAGAACAYGAATCAGCATGTGAAAATAAATGCATATAAGCCTTCCTCAAGGGACCAAATATGCATTATTTCCATCAAAGAAAACAAATCGATATCGTTCACAGGTGATTACCTGAGTCAATAATTTTCAGTGAATGGGATTATTGGGTTTTGTTGAAGTTTTTTTTGTGGTTGGTTTGTTTGTTTGTTTGTTTGTTTGTTTTAAACTGGTTAGAACTACCTTTTGTTTCTTTCAAAGGCTGTTTGCTTATTATCCAAGTCCAGAAATCATATAAACATATGAAAGCAAGCAAGGCGCATAGAAAGAATATTAACCAAAATATCAAGTAAGACTTTTAGAAAACTTCTGTTACTACAAAAAATTAACTAAATTCTTTGTTTAACAATATCTGATATATATGTTTATTGATATATGCATTCTGGAATATGCACAAACACACCCACCATCTGTGATAAAATAATCATAAGGTATTTTTCAAATACCCATCATAATGAGACCTAAAAAATCAAATTCATAGAAAAGCATCAGGCTTGATAAAAACCTTCAGAGCTGTATTATTTTCCATGTTGTGTAAGGGAAAACTGAGACATAGCAGCCCAGTAGCTTGGGGATCAGGTAAAAGTCTCGGTCATACAGCTGGACAGGTTGTGACTACTCACACCTGTCTTCCTGTCTCTGAATCCTGCGCTCTATATCTACTGCATTACAACTTATTGCACACTGTAAATGCTTGGAATAAAAAGCGTTCTGAATGTTTACATAGCTTGTTTGGGAACATTCTTCAGTGACTTCTTCTGCATGAAGAAAACATTAACAGTATTTGGGACTCGTATCATTTAACAAACTGAAAGACAGACGCATTGATTAGGGTCTTACGTTCTTGGAAAGATGTGAAGAGCATCTGGAATCGGCTGTTTCGACTGCTTTCATCTGCCCACATGCGGATTACACCAAGACCTGTCCGCAGCATTACATCATTAGCAACAGTGCTGCAAAACTTCGCTTTCAAATCCTCCACAGAGCTGCTTCCATCATAGACAGCTACAAAATTCCTTTTGCATTCGTTGGAATTCTGCATCTCGTAGTCCAAGAATCGCAAATAGATCTATGAAACAAACAAACAACAAAGGCAACATGTACAGACATTTGAGAATGACTAAACAAACATTAAACACTTTTGCTCTACCTTGTGGGAGAAAGACTACACAACATCACTATCAAAATAATTTTTCTGGAGCTGGTGATCCATAGGCCAGTTCCCTGGAAGGCCATTAATATGGAAACTAACCACTATTTATAGTTCCTGGTATTTTGTCTTGCTTCAAAGTAGAATCTAGCAGATCTAGATATTTTTGTTTTTCTTTGTAGTAAGGTCCTAATTTCCAAATATATACCCGTCTTTGAGAAGTATGTACAASAACCCTTCAAGCTGAAGGACAGACAAGCTAGAAATTTCTTCTTTTGCTGGCTGGCACAATATTGCTYTATTACTTGCCTGACATGGAAAATAGTAAGTCACATAATTGCTGCTCCCTCCCCAGAGTCAATATGTGTCATCTTTGTGATATGTCTCAGCTACACTGATTCAGGAAGTGAGAATCTGGGAGCCAGGCAGAACTCATTCATTAATCTTTTTATGTTTCCTCAAGCAATTTGGCCACCATCTCAGCTTTTCCAAACAAAGCCTTATGGTATATATCTTCATAATTTAACAGGGTTGAAATCAAGCGTATTTCGTGGAAGCTGCTAGAAACCTAGAAAGCTTTTTAGGAAATGTCTCTTGCATACAAGCTAAGTTCTCTCATAAATGTAATTGATGTATTGCCCTTTGCAAAGAACTCTTTAAATCTACCCAAAAAGAAGAAGGGGTGAGAAGAAAATGCTATTATTTGATATTCAACTCTGTACGGACTTTAATAGGGAAAAACACTCATTTTAAAAGCAATTGATAATACAAGCAACATCAAATATTCCAGTAACAGAGAAGGCAAGTAATATTTTCAATAGACACATGATACATATTCAAACTGCCAAGCGTACCCAGGAGACTTGAGGAGAATGATACAGAAGGGTGAACTAGGGCAGAAATAGCATAAAAAGCCAGTAAAATTATCCAGTATCCAGCTATATGCATCTTCACTTGAAAAAATAACCAAAAAGACCCACTGTATTAGACATCAGATGTAATTCTTTACCAACAATCTCATTAACTTCAGGTAGTTTTTTACATGCACAGAACAATTGCTTAAAAAGCTTCTCTGGATTTGCATAGAGTACACAAACATAGCATATCCTAGTAGCAACAGGAGTCACCACTTCAGCTCATTAATATATTAAAGTTCTTATGGTTTGAGAATTATGTTTAAGCAGTCTGCCACTGTTCAACAGGAGCTCAGACTTTTAAATGAGCCTTTTTAGGTAGTGTATTATGGTACATTTTCATTCTTTGCTATGCTTTGCAACTGGTCTCCTTGAAAAGAATATTTGTAAACCAATTTTTACTAGCATATGAAATTTGATATACTAAGTTTCATTTTGCTTGCCTCACCTTTTTCCAGTATGTTATTTTTTACAGTAATCCTTAGTTATGGTCCAACATTCCCATCCTCCAGAAGAACTCAGAGGAATATATTTCAATTAAATTGCAGTTAAGTGAATTCTACTTTCACCATGTATCCTGGTTTTTAAATACGATAAATTAAGGAAGCTGCTTGTATTGATCTCTGCAAAATGGAACAGTTAACAGCTATACACAAAGCAATATTCAGATGGCAATATCTTACATCAAGGAATACTTTTTATAGTGTTTTTCATTTCGTTTACTGGTTGCTCCACTCCTGCAATGGAATGAAAAATTACTAGAGTTTGGTCACCCAGCACTGCTGAAATTTTCTTACAGTATCCACCACTTATTTATAAATGTGTTGTCTTGAAATGTTTTGCCATTTTCCCTTCTACTGGGGGACATGCAGTTTCCATTCCTGTTAAAACAGGTCGCCTACTTCCTTGGCAAAGTCATACTTAAAGGCTTGTTTTGAATTCTGAAGATTTGTCGAGTGCAGAAAATGCATTTCTGAAGTTCCTCTGCCCTGGCTACATCCCTTTACAAGTCTCTCTTTCAYTCTCTACTCTCTTCCTCCCTTCCCCAGCTGCTCAGGCACCTGACCCTTTACTCCTTCTCGTGCTCCAAATCCTTGTTCTTGGTGTTCTCTATCTATTTAGAGCATTTCTGTCTTGATGATACCTGACTACTTTAGCCTCTCAGGTAAACCTCATCTTCAGCGTGGCTCCTGTTCTTTTCTGTTTATATAGCATCAGCCATGGCCACCAGGCAAACGGCTGACCTTCGCTGCCAGCTACTTCCTAGAAACTGTTACACCTCCAATAAGAAGTGTATGAAAACATGCAGAAATTAACTGGAACCAAGAAAAATCAGCAGCAAAAGGCCAGTGAGAGAACTGCAGACAAGAATTTTGGACCAGTCAGTGACTCGAACGCAGCCACGCAGAACTGGGGTGGGCAATGTGAGATGGGCTCTTACTCCTCACTCTCATGGTTTGATAAGACCATGTTGTATTAGCGGCTCCTGGGGTCCAGCTGGCGCAGGCACACTATTGTCCTGCCAGGGCAAGATTACATGTGAGGGAGGGAGGTATGGGAAGGGGCAGAGCCATGATACCCACACCCAGCAACTGGCCATAGCTGGGACACACCAGAGAGCTGCTTCTGTGTCCTAGAGACCAGTTGCTCCTGCTCAAACAATAGCRTAACAGGCACTGTGAAACCCGGGTACCCAGCCTTTCCTGTGAAGCTGCTGAGATAGTGCATAGTCCATCTCTGCATAACATTCCACTTAGAACGGGGTGTTCTAAGCACCTTGCTTTTCTTTCCTCCACTAACAGAAGCAGCCTGCTTCAGATGGGTGCCTCGGTGCTTGCCAGCTTTGTCACAGGTAATGCAGTAAAAACCTTCTGCAGCTGATTATATGCAATATCGTATACACATGACTCTCTTCCAGAAAGCAAAACATGTCAGATAAATGTTTCATAGGAAAGCACAGAAGGCTTCCAACATATTATTGTCATGAATCATTACTTTTATGCCATATATGCCTGTCATATGTATACCATCTAAATGTTACAATATAACATATATAGATATGATAGACCATACAGATATAATGCAGTGTACATATATCACATTTTTATCTTATTCCACTCCTCAGGAAAGCTCTTACCTACCCCAGAAAAAAATTATCTTAGTCTGACTGCAGAACAATAGTAAAACTATACTTTACCTAATGGGGGAAAGACCTCTTACGCTTGCTCACTTGTTCTCTATTTCTACCTTGCTGTCTTATATATATACATTTATATGTACATATATATGTGTGTATACATATATATAAGCACACATATGTCTTTTATAGGGTATCCCATTTCAGTATTGAGATGTAATTTATATCACTTTTCATTCTTACAAGAAATGTGTGCTAACACTCACTGTGGTTATAAAATACCAGCTCTCACAGCAATTTCCAGCATTCATCAATTATTCCTGATCTGTTCAAACAGATTGTTCATATAACAGTCTTATTTCTATGGGCTTATCATTTGACATTCTCTAGTTTCTGGTGCACGCTAGCCTTATAAAATAATAAAATATTTCTCAGAGTAGCAGTTATAAATGCTGGGAAGGAATCAAGAGAACTATAACTTAGCATTTCACTTTGAGTCTTTCAGTGAAGAAGCCAACACTTTCAGTGCTTCCCAACCCTGAATTCTGCTGTTGGTCATATCAGTTCATTCCTGTGTGTGATAAATTCAGCTAAGACCATAACATAAATAGACTTGACTTAAAAATCTATGTCGATCCTTCAGAAGAAAGATGACATCCTCTCCAATGGCATGAAGTTTCATAAATTAGAGAAAATAAATTCCTGATATTCTGAGGTGAGTTGGAGTTTCATTCTCAAAGTCTCCTTTGGAGATGACTATTCCCAGAACTTTACATAAAGTGATGAGGATTTGATACAAAGCTCACTGAAATCAGTGGGTATCTTTCCATTTACTTATTTGGATTAGACCTATGGATTAAGACTGCAGTGCATTTTTAAAAACTGGAAACTGATTACACAAACTGACAACCTGATATTGGATCAGATTTTATTTTAAAGAGCTGGAATAATTTAATTGCATCTGCACGCCTCTGCCAATTTTTATGGTTTTATTACTATATATTTGCCATTGTTCCTGTCACTGGCTGTGAGACCCACAATGGCAGAAGAAAATGACTAATAAATTGAGTTCCCCAGGGAAAGAATAAAACTGATTATATGACAAATTGTTATCTAATGTAAAATGTTCCTGATACATAGTTTTCTGAAATCGGTGGCAATATTCTCATTACTTTTACTGGTATGTGGATCTCACCAAAAGAAATTAAGCAGAAAATGAGAGAAAAATTATCAATATTTCTGGTTATTTCATTTACTGAGATCTTAGCCATTACTTCTACCAGCAGTGGATAAGAAAATTTGCTCCCTCAAAAGAAAACAAAAGAACAAAAATGAGGTCACAAACTCAAATGCCACCATCTGCCTTCATTAAGCATTTTTCATTGATGCCAATGGGAGCTTCTGGGATGATAACATTTCTGTAGATACTGACACATTATATTAGCATAATCGGGACATTCTTGTTGAAAAGAACATCTTATTTGAAAGAAGCAGCATAACCACCGTATCTTCTTCTTTCACATTTTTGTTGTAAAGTTTTAATAAGACATTTTCCTCAAATCATCAGTTCCACATTACTTAGAACAGGCTGCTAGTGCACAAGTATTAGCTTTTACTATGTTTCAAGGTGTCGCTGCAAATGCCAATGCCATTAGCAACAAAACTGATAAAGCCTCACTGCAACTGTGGCATATATAATTCACACTCGGTCACATTATAGTTTAAATAACTGTCTTGTCACCTTTAAGGTTTGTATTGTCATCATAACAATGGAAAAGGAAATGCTGGATAAGTTTTACTATTTTTTTATTTAAATTTGAAAACAACAGAAATCTCTGTCTGCATTTATTAGGAAAAAAAGAATTATTGTAAACTATGACTAATATATCACCTCAGTAAAATGGTCAGATTATAATCTCTTCATAGTGAATCACTTTTGATGAGTTCTGCTTTTTAATCAATCACTGAAGGTTAGGGCTGACAACATGATTGATCAGGCCAGTCAGGAAGAGCTTCAAACCATATCCCAGCATATCAGACCTAATATATGTGCACAAACATTCAGTTCCTTAAAACCAAACCAAACAAACAAAAAGCCATCGTTCAACTGCCAAAAGGAATTTAGGTGTAAGGCAAAAACCTCTTCTTCATCAGGGCCTAACGTCCAGATTTCGCATATTCAGCTTCTAGGTTCAGTCAATTCTCTTGTAAGCACAGGACTGAGTTAAATAATCCTATGTCTTTCCCCATTGCTCTGTGATCAGTTACAGTGCCTGCTTTATTCTGCATCTTGTTCAGCTCTCTGTGGTTAACTAAGGACTTTCAAGATGATACCTCCAGAATTTTGGCCTGGGAAGCCCAGTTTTTAAAGCATATTGTGCAACAATAATTAGCCTTCTTCAAGGCAAGAAGATGACAAGTATACCTAGACTAAAAAGAATATTACTAACAATGCTTGAATTTGTCTTCTAAAGTAACCTGTCCTGTTGCTTGGATCCTAATTTTTTTTTTTTTTAAATCAACATTACTTCAGCCCAAAAGTGTTAACAGTACATGTTCTGTTTGGTTTTTGGTTTGTTTGGGGGTTTTTGACATTTTTGGGCCTGCTGTTACTAGTCTGGAATCATGCTGTGCAAAGAGAGAACTCCATACCTTGTATTTTCCTCTCTGCTGGGGCTTGGAGAATACTGTCTGTCAAAGGTGACAAACTTATATGGTACTTCTTCTAACATCCTGCGATTCACAGCCAGGCTCAGACATCAAAATACCATTTTCCTGGACAAGTGAAGCTCTTTGAATTTCTTTGCTTTGTCCTATTTGTTTCTTCAGAATTCTGTGAGTCCCCAATAACTGACATTTATTCTAACTGTCAAGTCATCCTCATTTTTCTCTTGTACAGTGGCAAAATGCTTGCAAGTGACAACCCTTACAGCTCCTTGGTGCTGTTCTGCTTTTTAACACTGAAAACTGTAGATCACACCCTGATTCTGCTGTTCTCTTTGGCAGGTGTTTGATTACCTTCATCAGTAGCTTTTTTAAATCATTATTTGGTTTGAGGATGCTGAGGTTGGTTATATTTCTACACCTGAGTGGAATAGATTCATGCTAACTTAAAAGTGTTTTTTTGTCCATGCTACTCTGGCATGCCTATTACCACACCTGCTAGAAGAGATTCTACATACACGATTCTACACACGCACTTGTCTTGCATCTTCATCTAACAAAACTGTTTCGGAGAAGTGATTAACATAGGTAAACAATATTTTCTACTTGTTTAAACATAATTTGCTCACCTTGTTCCAGGGATGGCATATAAATGTATTGGGTTTTTTTTATTCATAATATTATTTGCGTTATCTGTATGTTAGCAAGCTTTAGAGCTTCTTCAGAGATGGAGCTCATCTGAAACCTGTAAAAGTGTCTCTGGCTATTAGGTTTTTCAGCCTCTACATTTCATTTTTTCTGTAACATTTCTGGAATCATCACTCAAATGGTTCCTATTAAATTTTAGTGTACTACTTAAAGCTTCTCTTCTACATCTGATTAAGAAGCCTTCAAATATTAGGGATATGCTAGTGTGCCAGTGCTGACAGTTTAAACTGGTTTTCTTGCAGGTCTCATCCAAGAGCACAAGTTTCCACTTCACATGTGAGAACAGAAAATCTTCCGTTTTAGTCAGATTGGTTTATACAGACTTGTAGCTCTGCAATTTGCTTCACCGCGTGTTTCTTCCTCACTGTCTAGGAAATGCATGCACAACAACCCAGTATCTCTCCAGACTACATTCAATCTGCAGTCAGACACCTGGAACCGAAACCATCATCCATCTACTTGGTCAGGTATGTGGGTACAAGGTCCACCATGAAAACAGTGACAAGTGATTTAAAGCCTCCATCAGGTAGCAATATCAATCCTWTGTACATATGCAAGTGTCTTGATCCCACTCGGGCTTTTGGCCCACGCCCGGCCTCGCATCTCACTGCCCCAGCCTTGTGCATCCCCGAGCTGCCACCCGTCTTGAGCTGGGGCTGGCCCCAATGCCACGGGTGAGCCCAGCCACCACCTCACCCCGGCCGCCATGGCTGGGCCTGCCCGGATCTCCCTTGTCAGCCATGTCCTGGCCCTGTGGCCACCCTCGCCCTGGCCCCCTCCCATGCGCGGCGCATCCCCCTCCCACTGCTCCGCAACAGCTCTGCTTGAAACAATCATCACCGCTCGTAAGCAGCTTAGGTTTAAGGATACTGCAATACCATGTCAAAACTTGATGCTTGCTAATTAGTCCTTTCTTAAGCTTTTTGTTAAGTCTTGCATCCTATAACCTGTAAAGATATATTCTTTGCCCCGTAGCATGCTCAGGTGGGGTGGGAGAATTAGGCATTGCTTTGCCTAACTAAATTACAGCTCCATTTTATTTCTCACAGTGTACATACAGAGGGTAGCCTCACTATTTGCTCAGTCTAAATGTACCCCTTGCTCATTCCTCCTGAATAGATGACTTCCACTGGACCAGATTCTAATTAGTGATTGTCTATCTGTGGTTTGGATGCTCTTTCCCCAGCTGCCCAGAGTTTCTGACTGTAAGCACTGCTTACTGTTTTTTCCCAGCATCAGAGCAACATCTTTGTAAATGTTTTATTAGTTTTACTGTCAAATTCTGCTGGKTTTTTTTTCTACAAAACCTCTCAAGGAACAAGCTTGACACAATGATACCTTGCTGGGAAAGTTATCCACCAAAGGGAGCGCTACCTGAGCACAAACATGTGTTCTGTCTTCCTGGGGGGCCTTGTCAAACTCTGTTGACACATCCAATATAGAAAAACGCTTGTCGTTGATATTATCCTCCAATATTTCAACCTTAACAGAAAGTGAGAAAATACTATCATTCTTTTCATTTTCTTATTTTCTATTCATAAATAGAGATTCTTTGCTTATCCACTGCTGTAGCCAATGGTATCTCTGAAGTTTTTCAAATCCCAGTGCAATAAGCTTATCTACTTCCTCCTTCGTGCTTTGCTCTACAGTGAAGAATTTTGGGATGGTGAGGATCCTCCAGCTCTTTACTGTTCTGGATGGATTGGCACACTCGATCAGCAGCTCCCTTCTTCATTTTCCATTCTTGCTCTGATTACTGATTGAAGTCAGCTTCTACATGAAGTTCAGAACCCTGAGTATTTCTGAACTCCAGATTCACAACTATCTTACTCAGCAGGAACTGACTTTGAATGATTACAAGAAACACACACTTTGCAACCAGTCACTCTCAAATATAAGGCTCCAGGTCTGTGTATAGATTGAAGWTGTGTTTAAACTGCCTTCTGCTGTCTTCTGCACTTCCAGAAAGTTTCAGTTCTTTTTGCATTTTCAGCATTTTATTTTTTGTGCTATAAGGTAATCAGTGATGTCTCTTTTTTAAGTGTGCACAAGAAATTTGCTGTTCTCTGTCCCATTCGAGCTTCCTGAGGATAGAGGCAATGTTACACCCAAACTGTCAGTTTGAAGCTCAGGCTTGGAGATCTCAAGTTCATACTCCCTGGCTGATCTCATTGCTCATACATTGAGCTCAGACTTGGCTTGAATCTGGAATTGCAAACCAAGCAAAGGACTTGCATCTTGCTTCTGCAGACGGTTTAGATTGGATGAGCCTAAGCCAAATGAAATTGCAAGCAGCCCACATTCTGGCACAGTTTAATTAAGAAACTAAAGATGTAAAGATCCAACCCAAACTCTGTCTGAGAAACTCTGGCCTTTTAGGCATAGTTCCCAGTAACAAACTGTGCAGGAACATGTGGATTTAAAGACATCTGCTGAGTTCTTACTGTTCTTAGCAGGAGAGTCTGTTTTCATAGGTGCAAGCTGCCATAAATTAAAATGATGTCACTGAATTATCTTACTGAATATGTCATTAGTTCAAGGTTAGATAAGCACAACGGAAGCTCACTGTAAAATATGGACAATAGAATCCAGTTCAATTGAATCAGACCCATAAACAATCTTACCATAAGTCTTACTTCATACAAGATTTTTAAAATTTTATCCACTAATTACTTCCTTAATATCTGAAAATTTTTTAACCTGTCCCAGTATGGCGATACCATAACCATATGTGTGTGTGCATGTGTATACACATACACATATATAATTGTGTGTATATATATATGTGAAAACCAGACTAAGAAAGTTCAAGTGCTAAATTGGACTTACCCCTCTAAGATGAATCTAGGCTTGAAAACTGTTTTTTCTCCTAGCTTGCTGAAAAAGCTTTCAACTCCACATGTTAGGAAACACTGATTTATATGTTTTTATATTGCCCTATCTCTCTACCCAGAGAATTCTGTAAGATGGGAGCAGCAAGATTCGTCAAGAGGTGACCCAGCCCAAACCTTTGCCTAAAGGTAGGATTAGTAATGTTTCTCCCATTTTTCATAGGTTGTTACCTAACCTGCACTTTAAGACCGCTAGCAATGCTGGCTGAACAAACTTCCTTAATTGATCATTTGTAATCACCTCCCTGCTGTTTGAAATTTTCTTCCCTAGTATCTAACCTGAATGTTTCTTTCGGAGTGCAGGACCATGACTTATCCTATAGACATCAGAGCATTCCTTCCTCATTGTAAAAGCCTTTTATTATCTGGTATCATGCTCCTTCACGAAATCTTCTAGATGACATTAAATAACTTTCAGTGTTTCCTCAGGTTTTCTAGAACTGCCTCATCGCTTTTCCTTCCAGATGCTCTTCAGCTGGTATACACTTTTTGAAATGCAACACAACTAAATGCAGGTATAGAAGTTCGTGAAGAACTGAACAATCTTTAATCCTCTAATGGCAGTGGTAGTGTGGCATTCTTCTGTTACACACTGTGTTTATGGTTATGTAGCTACACGATTTATATTTTTACATCAGGAGTGAAGTGTGGATAAATCCTACAGGTAAGTAAAGGTGGGATTTCTAGCAGGACTTTGAATCATATAGAACTTTAGAGTTAGACCAAGTAAGAATATCACAATGACATTATCTGACAAACCATGCATAAACAGAAATTAAGATTATAGGACAATTTTATTGGCTTATTTGGTTGTGCTGATTCTAATAAGCACAATTCTAATTTTGTGTTTACCTGTTTTCTTTCTACTAATACCTAAATATACAACATATGCAATAATCATTCATCAGTCCAGTCATTTCATGTCTATAGCTACTTACTGTAGCAAAGTGGGAAACTCATCTACTTAATTGAAAACCTCTATAAGTATTGAATTTATCCAAAAGCAAAAAAAAAAAAAATTGGATTAAAGTATATTCTGGAAATAATTTATCTGTAGTCTTTATGAGCCAACTATTCAACTCCTCTCCTAAACTTTCACAACAGAAAAATGCTGATACTARTGACTTTTTCTCTTCTGGAAACCCTTCCTCCTGCTTATTCAATACCAAATGCTGGAACAGTTAGATATATTCAGTATAGTCTGCTCTGAGATTATACAAAAAAACACTTATCTGTTTAAAGATGGCAAAGGTTAGTGGATGTATAAATTCTACCTTGTAAAACCTTTCCTGTCCAGTAAAAGACAGCTAGAAAAAATATAATGTGTCTTTAACACAGTGAATGAAAGTAAGTGGGAGGCACAAAGCTCTTCCAATTGCAAAGAGAGGAGAAACGGTAGTGTAGCCAACAACAATTAATCCATATAATAAGTGATAAGCCATGGATAAGAGAGGAACTCAAACAGAATCCAAGAAAAGAATTGTTAAATTCATTGCAGCCCTCTCCTGTTTGTTACAAAGGCATAGCTTGCTGACTGTGGTGGAGAGAAATGAGAACACTATCTCTTTTTGTCTGTGGCTCTAAACCAAAGGAACTAAAGGTCTCATACAGAGGAACGTGAATTTACCTTGACTCCATTTTCACAGTTCCCAGGTGGGAAACAATGATGAACTTAGGGAGCCAGCAGTGTTCCCTTAGTATTATCTATATTAGGTATTCAAAATATATTGAAAATTAAGGTGATAAGATTACCTCCCACTTAAGAAAACACATTGATTCTTTAAAAATATGAGCAAAATTAAAGATGAATTTAAGAAAATTACTTATGGCACAAAAAGCACATTAACGCTGCCCATATCATTATTTATAGAGAAAGGAGGTGACAAATTACCTTTCCACAGCAGAAGGAAAAAATATAGTTTACAAGTTGAAGCTGTAAAGTTATTAAACAAGATCTGACTGTACTAAGAAATGCACAACATATTAGAAAAGTCAATTTCTTAAATTAAATGGTAAATCAGCAAGTGGATGAAGGACTGACCTTGGATCGGGGTGGTGCTCGGATGTACCATTTACAGTCTACTGCTTCAGTTTCAGAAGCTTTTCCTTCTTTGACAATTTGTACAGATTCCACAATTCCTTCAGGTCCTCCCATCTCAAATTCACAAACTGAATAACAAAACACCAGAAAAAATGAAACCTGATCAGCAAACAAAAGTATTTTCTACATCAGAGTGCAAAGGCCTCTAATTAAAAAAAAAAAAAAAAGAAATAACCCAACATACCAACCTGGCAATGGTTTCAAAACACCAAGGTCCTTAAAATCTGGATCTTAAAAATTGAGAAAGAAAAAATTAGTTTTGTTTAATATCTTGGCTATAATGTCAATGTGCTGAAATTTGACAATGCACTTCAGTGACAAAATTATACATATATTTATTGGAAATGAGAAATGTTTCAAAACTATGGCAACACACTAATTATTAATGCAGAAATTATTGATACTATCATAACAAGTTCTTTTTTTTCTGTTACGAAATCCTGCTTTTCTCTGTCTCTCTCTTTCAGAAGAATGAGTTCAAAAATACTTCTGCATACACTAGCCAGCAAGAACATCACACAGCTAACCACATATTTTAATACATCAGTCTAATGAAAGAGGATATATTTACAGATCCATTCAGAATCCTTTTGCCAATTTTGCATTCTGCAGTATGACATTCAACTTAACTAGAGAAATCTAAACTTCGTTCTGTGTGAATACTCTGTAATCCCTACTGACAAAGAGGAGACACTTTCTTTGTCAGAAGCATCCATTTGGACTTCCTGAAATAAATACCATAAGGATTTACCATGGAATTCATTGTGCTAACAAGGTAATAAGTCTAATACATGTGCTGTTTTCAATCAGATAAACATTGTTATATTTACTGTCTGAGATGCTTTGTATCATGCTTTTATAGCCAGGTATAACACATAGATGAAATGAGTTTTGTCTTAGATCTGTGCTTCAATAGACAACTATCCATAGACAACCATTTCACAAAATTTGGCCCAGTTTGAAGATACTGTCCAAAACCAGTAATGTGAAAGAGGCTAACATATTGCAAGAGAAGATGATTTCTTCAGAATAGGCTGGTCTTGTCTGGGAGATTTTTATCGCTTGCACTGCCTTTCTACCTGAAATGAATGTTCTGCACTCTTTCTTGTTTTCAGGAGAAAAAAAAAAAAAAAAAAACAGGAAAGAAATCCACTGGCCTTTACTTTTTTTCTGGAAAGTTGATAGGATCTGGTCTTCTGAAATCAACAATAAACACTTATATACAAACACTCTGCATTAAGCTTCTCCTGAGCCACATACACAGTGCCCAGGCCTCAAAAGGATTGCACAAGAGGAAAACCAAGGTAAAGTTTGAGCCATGTAGTCTACTCATGGAACGGATCTTATTGTTTTAGGATTGGGTCAGCGTAAAAAAAGCTATAAATAAAATAATGAAGAGAAAGTCTGGAAGCAGGAAATGTATCAAATGGGAAAAAAAAACATCCCACCACCAAAGCTGTTGTTCTCCTCTTAGTCAAGTCAGGACAGTAAGAATCATAACCAAATCATATCCTGAAAAAGTCTAGTGCTCTATAAGCAAGATCAGCCATTTTAACCTGAACTGTCAGAATGTGTTGACTTCAAAATTGGAGTTATAAAATCACTTTTTTAAACTGTCCCTCTATAATCAGGCTGCTGTTGTTCTTCCCAGTTATCTTTCACCATTGCACAATATAAATCGTGAGTGAATACTCATGAACTTAAGGGACTGCAAACATAACTGAGTAGGCAATTAACAGTAATGATTAAGTAGTTTTATAGATCAGTAGATAGATATGATAACCAACAACACTAAATGTAATTAAATATTTCAGTTAATGTACTCAGATGTTGATATCTAGTGCTGAAAGCAAGATACTTAAAGGAAACCTACTTTACTACAGGTTCAAATTAACATCCAAACCGTGTGTAGTGTAACCATTACATTTCTTCTTTTTGCTGAGTTTGCAAGGATCACTCTGATTTACTGAAAACACGCCACCACATTAACGAAGTACAGAGGAGAAAAGAAGGAGAAAAAGGTCCTGACAGGATTTCACCCATATGAAGGCGTTTTCATATAAAGGAATGCTAGTAGCAAGAATCCAGGCTGAAGTGTAATCTAGACCATGCAATTTGACCCACAAAAATTTTCTGAAAGTATGTTCTCATTTGTTAACAATACAATAAGAATGRTAATAATGCACATCGAAGTGCACAATCTGTTAAAATTATAAAAATATGGCTCAGTTTTGAAAATAATCTTTTTGCAACCTTTCAACATCTCAAGAATGATAGTGAAATAAAATCTATGACACCTGATGTATACAATTCATTAAACATTGATAGTATACCAATATTATTATGATAAAAACAACAATATGTAAACAAGGTATTATCAGAGATGCTGAAAATTCAATCATGTTTAAACATATTTACCCAGCAAATGTTTTTTTTAAATAGTCTACCATTAAACAGATTATACTTTAGCAGCTCTTCTGTATGTAATTCAATCAAATTGTTATTATCAGTCTGGCTGAGTCAGAACCCTTTTAATGATATCTAAACACTGACTGGCTAGGTCTTCCAATAGACAGATAGTCTTGATGAAAATCATGTTCCCATTAGGAAAACCTCCCAAGACAGCAAAATTTTGCTGTGAAAAATAAGATTGATCACCTATAATGAGAGAGAAAAATAGGAGGCAATAAGCCTTGAGAGGAATGCAATACATGTCACTTTTTTATGGGGATCTCCTTAATAGGAAATGAAGTATGTAAAGAGAAAGCCAGGAATTTTCATAAGAAATGTGAAAATATGTAAAGGTTATGTAAATGGAAGACCTTGCATCCAAAAGAAGTTCCGTGGCTCTTTCATGAAGCATTGAATGTCTCTTTTAAAACCAATCAAAACCAGCAAAATAAAGGTTATCCAGAAATTTCCTTTGGTGATATGTTACAACCTATTCCACAAATAATAGATTCCTGCAATGTTTAGTTACCATAAGCTTTTACTATAAGTTTCTGTGAAGCACAGAGTTGCATCTGAAACTTCTTATGAGATGTAAAAATCTGTGCCAGGTTATTTAGAGTTACTGGCAAACACGCAGAATGAGAAATTTTAAAGTGACACAAGGAGAAAATGGTGATAATCTGTAATTTTCTTAACCAGTAAAAAAATGCGGTGGATGAGCAGACAGTGAGGTGGACTGGAAACTGGCTGAACAACCAGGCCTGTGATGGTGGTGATCAGCAGAACAAAGTCTAGTTGGAGGCCGGTAATGAGTCGTGTACCCAAGGGGTCAATACTGGGTCCGATCTTGTTTAACATCTTCATTAATGATCGGGATGATGAGGCAGAGTGTACCCTCAGCAAGTTTGCTGATGACACAAAGCTGGGAGGAGTGGCTGATACACCAGAGGGTCATGCTGCCGTCCAGAGGGGCCTCAACAGCCTGGAGAAATGGGCTGACAGGAACCTTATGAAGTTCAATAAGGGGAAGTGCAAATACCTGCACCTGGGGAGGAATAACCCCATGCACCACTATATGCTGGGTCCTCCCAGCTGGAAAACAGCTCCGCAGAAAAAGACCTGGGGGTCCTGATAGACACCAAGTTGAACAGGAGCCAATAATGTACCCTTGTGGCAAATAAGGCCACCAGTATCCTGGGCTACATTGCGAGGAGTGCTGCCAACAGGGTGAGGGAGGTGATCCTTCCCCTCTACTTGACACTGGTAAGGCCACACCTGGAGCACTATGTCCAGTTCTGAGCTCCCCAGTACAAAAGCGATATGGAGCTACTGGAAACAGTCCAGGAAAGGGTCATGAAGCTGATTAAAGGACTGAAGAATCTCTCATGTGAGGAAAGGCTGAGAGAGCTGAGACTGTCAGCCTGGAGGAGGGTCAGAGGTGATCCTACCAATATGTATAAATACCTGAAGGRAGGCTGCAAAGAGGATGGAGCCAGGCTCTTTTCAGTGGTATCCAGTGACAGAACAAGAGGCAATGGGCACACACGGAAACACAGGAGGTTCCGTCTGGAAACACTTTTCCACTGTGAGGGTGACTGAGCACTGGCACAGGTTGCCCAGTGATGTTATGGAGTCTCCATCCTTAGGGATATTTGAAAGCTGTCTAGACATGTTCCTGGGCAAGTGGCTATAGGTGACCCTGCTTGAAAAGGGGGTTAACAAGATGACCTCCAGAGGTCCCTTCTAACCCCAGCCATTTTGTGATCCTGTGATCATAAACACTGGAATTGACTAATATTGAAATAACTAGTTGAAAGACAAATCTAAGGTAATAGCAGAGGTTAGACAAATCTCTATCACAATGCAGACTTCTTTTGGTGGAATTTTCTTTGAGGTATGGCAACATATATATCCAGCCTGGAGAAATCTGTAATATCTAAGACTGTTTTCAACTGGATCCACTAGGTCTTCATGGGAGCCTCTAAAGGTTTTAGATGCTGGCTCTAGGATCTATTCTATATCTGGCCCATGGAAACCATGCTACATTTCTTTATTTTTAGTTTCACTGTTAATATGCAGCAAGCTGCTTTTCGAAGCAGCTGGCAAGTATGGAATTTAAATGCAAAAACAGGAGGACAACTGTAATGATTTAGGGCACCTGATTGCTCAGAAATCTTATGAAATAAAGAAAATTGTAAAGTAAAAAGGGATTGTAGGCTAACTGGATCAACTCTTCAAAAAGTATATAAATAACTTTGTTTACAAGTAAAGTGCAGCATCTTATGTGGTTACCTAGATGTGGAATATCCACACAGAAACATGTTTACCCACCTATGCATACATGTATGCATGCACTCTCTCACTCTAAGACACTTGCACAGAAAGTGAAGTTGTTTAAAATTCTATTACTTGAGTGATTTCTTTAAGAGACACATAGATAGTATCTAACAGAAACAGGGAAAATGCATGAAGTTCAAACTAATTACTAGCAACAAGATATTCTGCTGGTAAATGTTACAAAACTATTTAAAAAGAGCAAATTTTTAATAAAAAATCCAGTTATCAAAACTTTTCAACTTGTCTTCAAAGACAGATTCTGCAAGGCTTTTAAAAGTAATTTTAAGTCACACAAAAATTACAGTATTTCCTTTCTTACAAATGCACAAATCTGTGAGTAAACCTCTCACATTTTATKCATCAGTTTCTTTAGCTTTTCATATAAAGTTCATTTGAACAATTTCTTACACTGTCAATATCAAACTTGTTGCTTGTACTAATAGAAATAACAGATACCTCACTCTTGGAAGTCAAATGATTTAAGTTAACAKATGTTTCAATAGGTCTTTTAAAAAATGGAATATTAAGCTGTTATGTTCATTAGCACATCTGGACTAGAATATACTTAATTACACAGATTCTTTTATGTCTGAAGTACAGTATATACAGTGAAGAATATGAGCAATTAGCGTATGGTCAGAAGTCAAGATGAAAGAAATGTGTACTACAAAATCCTGGTGCAGATATGAGAGCTGACTGTGATTAATTTTTGAGGTATTTTGCTTTCTTTTCTTCTATGAATGAGAAGTGAAGGAATTATTTGACCAAACTATACACTATAAAGGGTTGGTATTTGAAACATAAAAGAGTTTTTGTTTTTTGTGAATACAAAAACCTCCTTTTTAAATGAATATATACACAAAGTAGTCACTATAGGTAGAAACCATATTTCCTAATGATAAATAAGGAAACTGTCCATTTTTACTTATTGAACAGACAGCTGTCAACACATCTTTTCATTTTCCTGTCTTTGAATGACTAAAAATAGGCATTCAACTTCTACCTATCAATATTTAAGAAATTTTAACACATGCATGTGGTTCTCTGTCATAGAACTTATTAGAGACCTGATTTTACATGTAAATGCTCATGGAAAAGTAAAGAGAATTGCACTGTTCAGCAAGCCACCAGTTATTTATGTTCAAGTTTACGAAGACAGGTTCTTTTACAATGATTTCTGGGAGCCTAAACCAACCCTGCCCTCTTGAGGGGTGAAATATAATACTCTGTAAAAGCAGAGTTTGCAGAACTCAGTACGGAACAGCAGGATTATTCTAAGGTATTTTAYGTGGTTGCCTCCTAGCATTTGATGGTACAATGAAAATACTGGAAGATGATGACCAAAAGATTTTAAAAGCATAAAAATCTGCTCAAAGAATCACTAAAGCAATTCTAAAACAGGAAAACATTTCTATAAGTAAACATTTTCTGTGAGGTGTACAAACAAAGGGGAGTTAGTTATTTTGTTGGGAAGAGTAAAAGAAAAGTACTAAGTAAAAAAAAAAATACTAACTGAAATAGAYGTGCAAAAATACACAAATTATTGTCTTGTTAGCTGAAAATGAAATTTGTTCTCATGAATCTTTTCAGCTCTGTAATTTTGTTGAAACTTCCCTATATATGTCTATATCTGTATTAAAGATACCAAAGGATCTTCAAAGAAAGCCTATAGTTTGCTAGACCCTGAAAAACAGTTTTATAATAATTATAGCTGACAATAGTATATGATCTATTTGCTCTTTGGTTTTGGTGTTCTCTTTTAAGAACAATATTGTGAGCAAGGGCAGCTATTTTGGAAGCTACATATTTATAATCTAAAACAATGCTTCTCAAATTTTTCACTCCTTAGCACAGTCATGAAAGAACTCAAAAGTGGTAAATGCAAATGTAGAAGTGAATATGACTCTTGCTGTTTCACCTTGAAGTTCTACCTGCTATTAGATCAGCAAGAAGTCATATGAAGACAAATAAGTCAAAAAAAGATTTGTACTTTGGAGAAGTTTGAGAAACTCTGTTTTTGAAGATGTAGATCTATAAGGAGACACTATTTTGTCTTGCTTTTGGTGATCTGACTCTCAGTAAAGTACACAAAGCTACTATTTGTCTTAAGAAGAAATTTTATAAATGAATGCTGCGAGCAGTAGGTGAAGTAAAATCATATTTAGAAAAATGCAGTCAACCTGCTCTAGTCACTTTAACCGGACTCCTTATATTGTTGAAATAACACAAACTGCCTCCCATAAGTTTGATTTCTAAAATATTTTTTTTTAGTTTTTTCTTTTGTCACGTTTACTAATCTCAGCTCATACTCACAAAGTATCTTTATAGTGTAATTAATATATTATACTGATTTACAAACTGCACAGCTGTGGTGACCTCATTAAGATGAGATATTCTGCAAGAGTTAGCCATAGCCAGACATTTGTACACCAAAAGTTAATACTTGTTTCTTTAACATCTCTTTGGAAATGAAAAGGCAGTATCATCAGAAAAAGAAAATACATGTCTTTGCATAACTTCTTGCTAAGATTGGTCAAACTGAGCAAAGAAGTGCCTGAATGAACTCCATTGTAACAGACCTTATAATTACAGAGGTTGCACCTAGATTCTCTTTTCATGCACATAATGGCAGGCTTTGAGATCCCAGCCTGCTTGCCTCTCTTGTCTACTCTGTAAACTGTTTAGAGTAGGTTATTTCTCCAGTGTAAATTTTGTATGGGTGGGAACCGTGTTAGAAGGTAAGAGGACTCATGAGAGCCTGGGTCTCATCCTGAAACAATGTTTGGACTATTTGATATGTGCACCTAAATCCGAGAAGTGCTTCTTGGAACTGACCTAGTGAGAAAGGAGAGGAAGAATGGGCAACTATGTCATACTCAGGCTGCTGAGTGGAAAGAGAAAGTCTGGGAGCCTTGATATGTGTGGGATTATTTGGTAGATGATTTTTATTATGTTAAATATTTACACTAGCAGCTGAGTGCTCCAATTAGGCATCATATTCCCCTTACGCAGCACACTGTGTGTGGAAACACAGGAAAAAATGATCCTATGACGAATATTTTAGGGGCTGCATATACCTTTATCTGCCAGTTACCCGGAAACATGTGAAACAAGACTGAATGAGCTCAGGAGCCCACTTTATCTCCACAATGCAGCCTTGCTGCAACAGTGCAGATGACTTGACCGCCAGGACTATCAGTCAAGGGCAGCACCTTGTATGTGTCTCCCCAAGATAATATCCCAGTGGCTTCCTGTGATTGACTAATGACCTCTGAACTTGACTAGGAAGAAAGAGGTGCAACATAAAAGTGCTATGGAGCTTTTCCTGAATGATGTTGAATACTAAGTATGGCCTAGTTGTGCAATCTCAGCTCAACACTACTAAGGCTTGGGATTTGCCTCATCAGTTTGTTATAGATGACTCCTAGCCCAGTCCAAGGAAATAACACTTTAAGTTCATGGCAGAAGTATAAGGAAAAATGATCCAGAGGATTTAGCCACAACTTGCTAGGCATTACTTCTTCAGATGGAATCAATTTATACATGGTAATTGCTTGCTACCATTAAGTGCTAAATCTGCATACCCTTTTCAGAGAGGCCATACATGCTGTATCAGTCCATAGAGTGGATTTCCCAGGAGAGAGGGAACTTATAGGAATAACTTGGTGATAAAGTAACCTTTGTTATTTTATCATAGGAGAAATGCTTTCTCCTAGTTTTGCCTCAGAACATTTAACAGAATGAATACGTTCACTGCAACGTTCCCAATTCTTTTGAAGAGCTACACCTTTTTCAGCTATTATAGTCAACAGAATATATTACTTGTGCTACTTCAAATAGTACTGAATAACCTGTAGTTGACCGCACATTAAGACACTTTTCCAATACAAACAGAAAGGCCAGCATAGTGTTTACACCTACTAACATTCCCCTGCTGTTGCTGGCCACACCAGCTATGGCATGCATGCTACTGGCATCTTTTTGAAAATAACTACATCTCACATGAGAAACTCAAATATGGAGAACAGGTCTTATGGGGAGCGGCTGAGGGAGCTGGGGTTGTTTAACCTGGAGAGGAGGAGGCTGAGGGGAGACTTTATTGCTCTCTACAACTACCTGAAAGGAGGCTGTAGAGAGGCGGGTGTTGGTCTCTTCTCCCAAGTAACAAGTGATAGGACGAGAGGAAATGGCCTCAAGTTGCGCCAGGGGAGGTTTAGATTGGATATTAGGAAAAATTTCTTCACTGAAAGGGTGGTCAGGCATTGGAACAGGCTGTCCAGGGAAGTGGTGGAGTCACCATCCCTGGAGGTGTTCAAAAAATGTGTGGATGTGGTGCTTCGGGACATGGTTTAGTGGGCATGGGTGCTGGGTTGATGGCTGGACTCGATGATCTTAGAGGTCTTTTCCAACCTTAATGATTCTATGATTCTATGATTCTATGATTCTATGTCCTCTAATTTCCACATGTGAATAGTTCACCATCCGCTTTAACAAGAGATTTCTTGCGCTGTCTCTAAATGTTTTTCTCTTACAGCCTAGCAAAGCACCAGGTGGACATTCGCTAAAGTGAATAACCGTAACAGAGAGCACTGGAAGGGAACTGAGTTGTGTTTGCAAAAACAATTGATTGCTTAATCATCCGGCTGAATAACATACCAGAAAGAGATGAACCAGACGCAAGACTCCAGAAAATACGATCCTTAGAGTGGAAACAAGTGAAATAGCCATAGACAAAAAGACATTCATTAGTTTACTATCTAGCTTTGCAACTCCTAGATTTTTGAAAGTTACTGGATGAATTGTGTTGTAGTGCTCTCCTATAACAAAGTCTTTGTATGATTCTAAAAGCCAATGTCACAGGATGTTTTTAAAATGTATTCTATATCCAGAGTAGAAATCTGTTGGTATTTAAGATCAAAGGGAGAATGCTAGGTTTTCATTCCCACTGGAGACTGAATGCTATCTTTCTAAAGGAAAAATAAAAAAAAATAGAACATATCAAAGGAAGAGTGAAATTCATTTGTTAAACCAAATTGTCAACTCTAATTGTAATTATATGTGCCCACCACAAACACTTTCAGTGAGTAAGAAGAGGAACTCTAAAAACCATATAGCTCAATGAATTGCTGAGGGAGGCATATCAACACCAAGTCCCAGAAACTACCATGGGAAAAATAAGTCTTCTGTCCTGTCCTTTTAGCATCCATAGCAGTATAGCTTTCAGTGACCCCAGAGCTTTCCTTCTCATTCTGCTACTTTAAGGAGGTTTCCTGCCTAGAAATTGTCCTTTTAGGGAGCACTGAGCTGTTGACCCCAGCAGTTTTCCCAAATGTACAAAGCCCTCTCTACAGAATGAGAAGATGGGTTTTCATCATATTTAGCTACAGAGTATACTGTGGAGCTTCCTTGGAGATATTCTTTGTTTCTTCATCGTTTTAACAGCATAGGGTAGCAGTTTTCTCTGAGGAAGAATTTCAGTATAGTCCAGTTGTCTGAAAGAAGGTAACTCTGTGTTAAACTGTGAATTCCTACTGAAATTACCCACAAACTTATGAATTTTACATTTTATTATACAAGATAACATTCAGATATTTAAAGGATATAAATAATATATGGGAAGGGAGCAATAACCCTCCCACTCTTTCCAGTATTATGAAATTCAACTTCTCCTGAGATTATGGGAGGAAAACATTTTGATAAATTTTTGGCTTTACAGCTACATTTTTGGCCTTAGAGTCATCTGCTTCCTTTTGGTTACAACTTCATGAGAGTGACATTCCCTTTTGTTCAAATAGATATTTTTTCTCCAATTTCATGCAACTAAAAATGCCAGAGAACAGTCCAAACCATGATTAATTGCTAATACTGATCTAGCAAAGACATAATCTGTTAGAAACAAGACACTAGGTCAGCTGGGACTTTTATTACTTTGATGAGGAAAGCCCTACTGTATGCTTTACTATGTATTTGACTAAAACAAACATAATTCATACCAACCCTAGCCCCAAATGGTTTCCACTTAGATTAATGAATAAAGATTGTTGCTCATCAGTAACAGTAAGGCACATTTTGCTATATACCCACATGAAAAAACTCAACAGGATGATAAATTCTAAGTCAAAGGGTATTGTCTTCAACCTCTTTAACTTTTTCTTTAAACAACACTATCCTTCTAATGGATCCTCAGCCCTCTTTGAGTATCATTTATGCCACATGCTCTGTGTTCACTAACCAACTCTCAAATGGGTTTGTCATGAACATCAGCAAACAAATGGGTCTGTGGATAACTGGAGACCTGTAATCTAGTTTGAATAGAGTTAGATTCGTGTCTATAAAAACTCAGTTACCACTGACTTTTCCACATCCCAGAAACTCCAGATCTAGCTATCCCTAAACAGTGATTATATTCAGTATAGATGAGTAAATTTTTAATTCTATTACTGTAACTTGGGAATTTAGATTAAAAAATTATAGTTTCCATGGACTTCAACAGATTTGCAGTTTTCTCCTCTATTCAAAGGCTACCAGTCTGAAGCAACAATCTGGTTTCCGCTGGATTTACTCACAATTTTAATATTGATTCTAAAAGAAGCAGGTTTAGGCCCATAATCTGAGCTGAATTTAGCAATTGATTTATTGAGTGCTACACTGATTGACTGGCTCAGCCTCACACAGAGAATGAAAATTGGTCTTTTGCACCACATTCACCATGAAAAAGCCATTGTGATTCATTGAATCACACTTTGGAAAGGCAGTGTTCATAAGCCCTTATGTTTACTTTATATAATAACCAATATTGCAATTAACTGGCTGAAAAAACTGTGAAAAGAACAGCAAAGTGGGTACTGATTAGAGATTGTTCAGTTCTTCCACTGATGTGGTAATATTTAGAAGAAATGAGGTATCAGGACAGTTTTCACTTTCAGCAGCAGGAGGTAAAACATGATGGTCAGTCACAGCACTCGGGATTTTTAAGTATCGGTCAGCCGCTTATCCAACAAGCAGGCAATAATTAAATTTCACTTGACCAGATCAAGTTTTTGACTGCCAAACAGCAGGATTTTTCCTAGACTGATTTAAAGAGTCATTTAAAGCTCTAGTGATAAAAAAAAAAAAAAAAAAATATATATATATATATAAATAAAACCTTTCATTTAAAAGTACTTGGTAAATCATTGATCCATATGTATATTGGAATATCACTGATAAGCAACATTCTGGAATACAAACAATATTAATGCTACAAATGATTCTTGTGGGGAGAGCACATACAACTACAGAGATTCAAATTACCTAAATCCAATTTTTAAACTACTAAGCCACTCTGCATTTTATTAAAAAAACAACCTATAAACTTATTTTATATAATTTCAGTATGAACTTTGCAGCTGGTAGCAGTTAATAACCAACTGTCTCATCAACATAATTAAATCAGCTTTAAAGAACAAAATATTTTTAATAATAATTTTCTGCATTCTCTTTTACTATTAATTTTCACAGAGTTGAGAATTGAGCTACAGGGAAGAAAAGAAAGGAAAAAATCAAGAGAAAACAAGAAGTGGTATCATACAATCTTTTATTAACCCACATACTGCAACCAGCAGATTTGATAACATTGTCTCTTGAGCTTCAACTATCAGATAACATCTGGCAAATGATGTTTGTAAGTCCTGTTACACAACATCTTCTGGCTTCTCAGTGTCATCTAGGGGACTGATATGTGACTAGAATAACACATTTCACACTGCCTGTTTCTGTCCTGTTAGTACAAATTTTTAATAATGGATGTGCCACAGACATCAGTTTATTTGAATCCGAATTCTCAGAAAATATTTGGCAATTCTGTTCTCATCATCTTACTCATGACTCAAGCAATCTTTCTTAACATAAATTGCTGGATATTAGATGTAGTCTTTTGACATCAAAGTATTGAAATAAACTTTCTGCATCTCTAATGTGTAATGATCTCTGAAGCAATATTTTTAAAATGTTGATCAAAAGCTTTTGCTTATTTATTTTCACAATTTTGCAATGAATTTATTCCTTTCGATAGCATTCTCAATTGTTTGGTAGATCTCATCACCCTAAACATTAAAAAAAAAAATTATCAAAAGTCCATTTTAGATTGTGTAGCACAGACCAAAACATTTTGTCACACTGAAGTTAAATTCTCCTCTACAAATCTATTTGAGGAAACACTAATGTCAGACACTCATTTACCTAGTGAATTGCAGGCCATGCTGTGATCATGTAAACAACGTGCATTTGACATAATTGAGAAGAGTCTTCAGAGTAAGAATAATTTGAGGATGTTGGATCTCTCAATTTCAAAAGATGTTTGTGTACTCGAATATATGTGGTATTTATTATATCATGCATTTTTAATAAGAAACAGAAAATGTCTGTCTTGAGAATTGCTCTCCAAGGACAGAAGTAATTGACCTAACARTAACGTTACCTGATTTGATTATGAATGACTAGCATCTTTTTAATGAAAGGTTCTCAATTGGACTGTATGTCCATACAGTTGAAAGCACTCTTAAATCAGATTGGGTATATCATAGCAGACCAGAATACAAGACTAAACCCAACTTGCCTGATCGTGTATCCAATTTCATTGGTATGAATAGAAGACTCATTCTTAAACCAGAGAAGAATTTGGTCTGTTTAGCTGAAATCTTTTCTGTATTGTATGAAGTTGTAGATAATGCTGTTATGCATCAGATTATACTAGTTAAATAAACATTGGACTGCAATGAAACTACTTTGGGAAAAAAATTTAAAACTTTAGGAAGACAAGAGGGGTTAAGGAATCCTGTAGTCTTCATTCAGTAATTATAAATGCAAGTTTTGAAAGTATTTTTAAAAATTTCTTTATAGCAATAAAATTTAAAAATAACATTTTTATTAATAGAATGTAATTTCTAGCAAACAGTCAAGTTTTGGTTTTGATTTTTTTAGCTAAAGGGAAAGGAAAAAGCAGAAAATACAAATATGAAAAATGTAATTGAAAGATAATGAAGCGCCAGGTCCACAAAGAAAATAAACTTCTTAAGTTTGAATCTTCCTAAATCCAGTTCTTTTGTTTAAACAATTGTTTATTTAACAGACGTCTCACCACCTAAATGTCTTTATGCTTGGTCCTAAATGAACTGAGAAAATAAATGAACAGAAAATGTAGGCATTTTTAAATGTCTGCATATTGCTGAATAAATTAATGAGTAAAGAATAAATAAGCTAGTGATAAATAGTCATAGCTGCCAACGTACAGCATGGAAGACAGACACCATTCTTTGGAAGATCTGCAGCTGAGCTAGCTCAGGCTTAAGAGATCTGTGTTTCTTCATTATTGGAAAGGCATGCGATAAGGTAACTACTCCTTGGTCCTGACTTCTACTGAGTTGCAAAATCAGCTAGAGTGAGAAGATAAGATTTTGCAGAAAGAGCAAGATACTAAAGATCATCTTGGCTTTCCCTCGGTACTTCTTGCTGGTGGAGATTTTGTCTGGGAGCTTAACTTCCAATTTTAGAGAAAAGAACGCATGATAACACAAAAAATCACAGGCCTCTTTTCCTATCAATAAATAATTGTCCCTTTCAAAAAATTATCCTTAAGTACTGCTCCATTTTTAYTTTAAAAAGCCCATTTGGCAATGGATGCATTATGACAAGTTTAAGTAGTGGGAATGTAGTAAAAATCCACTGGAAACTTTATTTTATGTTTAAAATTTAAAATCCAAGGAGTGGAATCAGTACTMATTGCAAATGGTTGCAGAACTAGTATCACTTCATTTTACAACTTGTAAACCTGATGACAAACTGAGTTGGACCAAAAAACTTATCTGAATGAATTCAGTTCTAAGCATGGTTGAAGAAAGTTATACATTTTTACATACAGAAAATAATTTCATTTCAGATGATTCCAAGGTGGTTTTTTAGGGACAAGGATATCTAGAGGAAGAATAGCACAGGAAGACAGACAAATCACTAATCATGACGTTCTAACTCCAACAAAAACTCAGCTTACTGTAACAGAATATGAAAACAAGTGAAAACTGGGAGTTAGTGAATAAGTTGAGCCTACTTAAAGCTATATTAGTGTGATATCAATCAAATAGATAAACACTGAATTGATATATATCTACCATATAATTTGTGTAAAGGTAAAAACTAGTTTTTAAGTCATGGAAAGAGTTGAAGACATAGTAGTTCAGTTCTCCAAAATAAACAAATACTTCATTTTGACTTAGTTCAATAGATGAAAATGTAGAGGACAGTATTTAGACGTACTTACTTTTAAGTAAGTACCCAAGCCTAGAGATTGCCCAGATTTAGGCACATGCTTAAATGGAGGCTTCCTGAAGTTCTTTGCTAAATTGGGACTAGATTTAGTGGCTTGTCAGTGCAGCATTTGAGTATAGTAAGCTTAAGCAACTGTTCTTTGGAATTATCCTTGGGCATATCAGAAAGTAATTTCAGAGATTTTTGATGGATTACAGTGTTAAATTATAGTAGCTGTTATTCTTATTTGGCCCGAGGGCCTTAGTGAAATGAATAGGTTTTGCAGAGAAAAAAAATAAAGACACCTAACATTTGGACTCGCCACAAGAAAAAACGTGCAAATTGAAAATACCTACACATTGAACATAAACTGAACAAAAATGACTTATTGGCTTTCCCAAACAAAAGAAAAACATTAGGTGTGCTAGCGGCATTCTGCATGTAAAGATGATTTCAAAGATTTGCAGGAATGMAAATTATGTGACAATTTTTTTTTAATTTCAAAGCTAACTAATAAAGCACCTATAAGATACAGTGTAAATTACATTATTTGACATTATATAAACAGACCATAAGAGGCTAGCAAATTCTGAAACTTTAAATAGGGATGTCAGACACTTGTGGCATCCTGTATTTGGTGGCTGAACTTTTTGTCAACCTTACCCTGTTGACCAGAAGAATAAGTTACTTATGAGATTTTAAAAGAATATTTTTGCATAATGTGAATTAATATTATAAGGAAAAAGACTTCAATCTACTCAGCATTCACAAACATTAAACAACACTCACAATAAACAGGTGACTTGCATGAACCCATTATTACCATTATATAACTCTTCATTATAGATTTTCATATTTTAAAGTTTGGATTCTTTTAAGATTGGACTTAAAAAATTCAGTTTCTCACTTTCTCAATTTGTCATGATTGTTTTTAGGATAACATACCTGCATTTACTGTCAACATAACATCAGTTAACGTTACTGAGATGAGGTTTGTTCATAACTCCTTAGTGTATGTATAAGGTAAAGGTATATATGGTAAAAAGAGCTTGTCAGTAGCTTGAGGTAGGTTATAATTGTACAGAGAGGGAGTGAAAGAGAGAAAGGAAAAAAGTAGATAGGAGTAAGTCCGGGTGTTCAGAGGCTTGATTCAAGCTCTTGATTTTCCACCAGGTTCATGTCTAGCAATACATACATTGGCTAGAATTAGCCATACAGATGACATCTACCTCTCACAGAAATCTTTGAATTTCTCTATCCTCACATGGAAAAGACTACGCATGATAGTATTTCTCTACCCCATGAGAGCAGTATGGTATTAAAGATTGCAGGCTCTTTGATATCACAAAATAAGAGAAAGAGAAGACAGATCAAAGGCATAGATACTCTAATGGACCAGCTAAAGTTTATTTACAAAATAGTTAGGACAAAATTTCTATCATCAGAGTTGAAGGAAGCATGATCTTACTTTTGGACCTGAGCACCAAAGAAGCTCAAATCTGATATCTGAGATGAAAGAATTACATAATCATTGAATTACATTGCATTTCTCAACAGATAGTAAACAAATCAACATTGGTCATAGCCATCAATATCACAAAAGATATATTAAGATGACAACATACTGGTAAGCAAAAGAGACTCTCTGAATTGACCTCTTTACAAAAAATATGAATACTATCCTCAGAAAATGAACCAATGCTAAACAGTTAATGAGTATACACAACAAAGGCTGAGAGAGGACATATTTTGAATTTGACACATTTACCAATTTACTAACCAACCATTGCACACTGCAAAAATATTCAATTCTAGAAACAGAAACATGACTGACTTTTCCAAAGACTACAGTGTGCAGAATCAGAGCTACTAATGATCGTGCAAGAACTCTTTTTATTAGTTACAGAGGACTGGGATCTTTCTAACAACAGTTTTTGTGCATTTCTTTAAGGAGAATTAGCTAGAAGTGCTATTCAAAGGGTAAAAAATCTGTTAAGGAAAGCTAACTATGTCAATAAAGATCCTTATTGCTGTTAGAAATACTTCGTTAAATGAACAGATGACAACAAAAAATTCAGTTACTTGAACCTATGCAAATATCAAATTAACAAATATGGGTGACGGAAAACAAGTGATATAAACATGGTTTTGTATCTAACATAAAAGCATCATATGGACAGCTAAAGAATCAGACCATTTGCAACTCCATGGCTAGAATAAAAAATCGTTTCTCTGCCTAACAGAAGGGCCGCAGTCATGCTGATTAGACAAAAGCACAAAGGTGATTGTCAAGACTTATTGGCTATACGCGTAACACTTCAGAAACCTGTAGATATTATACATAAAGATGAAAATTCAATGGCTTAAGGAATGGTTAAGTAAAGAAAAAGAATTGCTTCAATGTCAGGAGAATCTCTGCAGACATCCACATCACCAAGGTCACTAAAAGAAACTATTACAGACAACTGTTGCCAGGATGAGGCCACAACACAATCAACCAGAAGTGCATCCCACTAAGAGCTATTAGAAAATCTGCCAGATAAGAAAGTCAGATGATCTGGAACAACTTTGAAGAGCATTCAAAAACTCCTTACTCATTACATATGAGGCATGAAGTTTCTCATTTTTTCCCTGAAGAAACAGGTGGTAAAATGTTTGAATAAGAACTACCAAGCAAGATACTTAACAACAGGTTTTGGAAGTGCTATTCTGAATATGCATATTAGTAGTGAAAATCCTCATTGTAAACACGTTGTTTCCAAACACTTGTGGAAAACGATTACCCAGACTTYCTGTTCAGTACAAATTCCATATTATCTTCCCTGCTCTGCTATTTCCAAGTGCTTCATAAACATTACAGAGAATACAAGAATTAATAGGGAAAACAAATGCCCGGGGCTCATTGGATTTTTCCACATTTTGCAAGTGTTTAAAGCAAAGGGTAATCACTCTATATCAGACCTAAGGTTAAGCTAACTCAGTATAGTATTTGCATAAAGCCAAAAGTGTATCCTTAGGGGAAAGAGCATAAGAAAAAACTACAGGCCAGTCAGTCTCACCTCTGTGCCTGGGAAGATCATGGAACAGATCCTCCTGGAAGTTATGCTAAGGCACATGGAGGACAGGGAGSTGATTCAAGACAGCCAGCATGGCTTCACCAAGGTGAAGTCCTGCCTGACCAACCTAGTGGCCTTCTATKATGGAGTGACTACATGAGTGAACACGGGAAGAGCTACAGATGTCTATCTGGACCTTTGTAAGGACTTTGACACCGTTCCCCACAACATCCTTCTCTCTAAACTGCAGAGATATGGATTTGATGGATTTGATGGATGGACTGTCCGGTGGATGAGGAATTGGTTGGATGGYCACATCCAGAGGGTAGTGGCCAGCGGCTCAATGTCCAGATGGAGATCGGTGACAAGTGGTGTCCCGCAGGGGTCCGCATTGGGACCGGTACTGTTGTTTAATATCTTCATCAATGCCGTAGAYAGTGGGATCGAGTGCACTCTCAACAAGTTTGCAGATGACACCAAGCTCAGCGGTGTGGTTGACACACCTGAGGGACGGGATGTCATCCAGAGGGACCTGGACAAGCTCAAGAAGTGGGCCYGTGTGAACCTCATGAGGTTCAACAAGGCCAAGGCAGGGTCCTGCGCCTGGGTCCGGGCAACCCCCAGTATCAATACAGATTGGGGGATGAAGGGATTGAGAGCAGCCCTGCCAAGAAGGACTTGAGGGTACTGGTGGATGAAAAGCTGGACATGAGCCGACAATGTGCTCTCACAGCCCAGAAGGTCAACCATATCCTGGGCTGCATCAAAAGCAGCATGGCCAGCAGGTGGAGGGAGGTGATTCTGCCCCTCTACTCTGCTCTGGTGAGACCCCACCTGCAGTACTGCGTCCAGCTCTGGAGCCCTCAGCACAAGAAAGACATGGACCTGTTGGAGCAGGTCCAGAGGAGGGCCACAAAAATGATCAGGGGGATGGAACGTCTCTCCTATGACGAAAGGCTGAGAGAGTTGGGGTTATTMAGCCTGGAGAAGAGGTGGCTTTTTGGAGACCTTATTGCAGCCTCTCAGTTCTTAAAGGGGGCTTATAAAAAAGATGGGAGCAAACTTTTTAGCAGGGCCTGTTGTGACAGGACAAGGGGGAATGGTTTTAAGCTAAAAGAGGGTAGATTTAGACTCGATATAAGGAAGAAATTTTTCACAGTGAGGGTGGTGAAACACTGGAACAGGTTGCCCAGAGAGGTGGTAGATGCCCCATCCCTGAAAACATTCAAGGTCAGGCTRGACAGGGCTCTGAGCAACCTGATCTAGTTGAAGATGTCCCTGCCCATGGCAGGGGGATTGGACTAGATGACCTTTAAAGGTCCCTTCCAACCCAAAATGTTCTAGTATTCTATGAATAAAAGGRCCATATTTAAGGAAAATCCTCTGCTGCCTCTAATATTTAGTTTTAATTGCTTTTTAACAAGTAATAATATAAACTATTTTAAGAATGATGACAATGGTATTGTAAAAATGCAGCTTAATCTAAAAATGTTGTTTTTCTAGTATTATTTTTGAATGTATGCCCAAGCTTGCTAAACGTTCCTCCCAGGTGCTTCCAAAAAGACAGACTTTTTGTCAGAGAAATCACCTACATATCAAGAAGGGTATTTCTTGTGGAGGTAGAAAAGATTTGTACCTGTGCTGCAGTACAATATCCTATTAAACCTCCTCTAGAAATCTGTGTTCAACTTGTGGAATGGATACAGAGAAGAGTTTCTTGGAGAGATGAGGGGTGGTTATGATGGCAGGGGGAAAAAAGAGCCTATAGCATAAAAAGTCAGTACAAGGATTTATCTTGTGTAGACAAGCAAACTGACATCTTAAAAAAGAGGCGACTGCCATCTCTTAGCTCATGACGCAGTGGCGTATAGTCCTGGTGAGAAAAGAGGTTTCAAAGCTAACAAGTAAGATTGGTATAAGAAGACAAAGACATAAGCTGGCTATGAATAATTTTAGGTAAGAAATCAGAAGAACATTCCTAATAATTTGGATCCTGGAACAGATCTTCTGTAACAATGGCTGAAGCAGAAAATACCGAAATAAAATTAACTCTGAAAGTCTTTTAAGTTCTATCAGTAGAGGGATATGAATTTAAACACTTATGACATGACTTGGAAACTTGCTGCTTGCAGTCCCAGAGTGAGAGACAACACTACATGACTTGGAAAGCCCCTTCACTCCGATATGCATACACAGTCAATACAAATGCAACTCTAATGTCCCTAGTTAATGCAACTCTTGAGTTTTTTCTTTCTTCCAGTAGAATTTAGAATACTTAAAACTATATCTTATATTTCTATTGCTCTTATTTTTACAGCAAAGTTCAACAGGGTAGGAACTTAAGTGTTCAACTTCTTTCTGTTGGTAATATGACACTCCCAGCATGCAGAGATTTCTAAACCAGGAAGTTCTGTAGTTGCCTTTTGGGTATTGTAGAAAGAAAAATATAAGTATGCGATAACAAGAGGTCATATGGGACCTGAGATCTTTTAGATACTCATTTGCTCCACATAAGGAATTATTTTTCACTTGAAATTTAAAATAAACATATTTTTGAAATACTCTGGACCATTAGGTTCCTTACAGTTCCTGTAAGTTAATGAAATCTATAGAACAGCACAACACAAATCAAATTCCTGTAAAAAGACAATATTTATGTAGCTGATCATGATTTTCAATGTAACATGCAGATGTATCATCCTAGATGTTACAGTGAAATTCCTTCTCATTAACAAAACCAAATGCCCTAATACATGGTAAACAGCAATGAAGTGCCTGACTGTTGCACACTTGTATGAACACACTACAAGTTCATAACTAAAGGAAGCTGCTTATAACAATTTGAAGTGTTGAGGGCTAGAAATCTCAATAAATAAAACAAATTCACAATTTTTTTTTTTTTTAAACATCAGAAGGTTCTGGCTCAAAAGTTTAAACAAAGTGTTATAATGAGTAATTTCTCATAATTTCAAACCAACTGTGGTCCTGAAAAAAGATTGACTCATTCAAAGTTGCATGGGTCTGAGATTGTTTATTGTTTCTCAGAAAACTGAACTGGATTACAAGTTGGTTAGAAGTTGCTGTCACTGCTGATGTTAACTTAGAAGCAATCAGACCAAGTTCAGAAAGGAACAGGAAAATAAACAAGCAAATAAATAAAAGCTAGTGAGCAAGCTCCCACAAGTATTCAGCTGTCCTAGATGCCTGGGAAATAGCCCTTCCTTAAATACACACAAGGCAGGACATGGACATTAAATGGCAAAATGTTTTGACAACATCTTATCTAAGTTCTTTGGAACTGTGATTGAATTTAATAAACTCACATTAAATTTTTCATCACTCCTAAAATATAAAAATTCCCCAATCAGGAAGAATTTGGGTTGCTTTTTTTTCCTCGATAGGTGATGTCATTATGCTATTACCCTGACATTCTATAGCTACTTGTATCACTGCAATGGGGATGTAAAAGTACCGCTATTCTGATTAGAAAGTGTTTTATACTCCACTTTTTGGGACATAAGAGCATAAAGCTTTTTTTCTTTTTCCATTATCAGGCAGTTGAACAGAAAACATTACTGACTGACCTTTACATTAATGAGGCTAAATAAAAACACAGATGGCTTCTACTAAGTGAAGGAACTGAAAGTAATGATGTGCTATCTTAAGCCACTGTCCTGCAAAATCAGGGACCAGGATAAACAGAAATCTGATTATTCTAGCTGAGTAAGAAAGCTTAAATAAACATAACCTCTCTCTGTCTGAATCCTTGTCTACACTAAAAAAATGACTCATTTTAAAGAATGGTTGTCAAGAATAAGTCCCCTTGAAGTAATACTTGAATTTTTCTACAAAAAACAGTGATTCAACATCATTTTGGAAAATGCTCAAGACATAACTTTTTAGGAAAAATGAGCATAACAGATTGAGTCCAAAGGCCCAGAGATGTGAAATGAAATTTCAGGTGTAGGCCTTTCAATGGCCCAAAGAATGATAAAACAAGAGGAAGAAAGAATTATCATGGACTTGTCTCATGTGTCTTTCCCTAGCCAACCATATTTGCATTCAAAATGAACCAGAGCAAYTTGAAAATATTTTAGTCTGTTATTTCTTTTATACATGAGATTTGCAAAAAAACAACAAAATGTTTGTATAAATTTATGAAGGTTTCATAGGTTCAGATAGTTCCATTTAGAAATAATCACAGTTAGTGAGCATTTAACAATAAAAAATAAATTAAAATAGTACATAAAGAGTAAATATGCTTTGTTTTGTTTATAAACTCTCATGTATACAAATGGTTGAAAATTTACTTTACATCCAGATTGCATCTGGTTATTACTGATATTCAGCTGTAATAATATGAAAGAAAAAACTTCTTCCATTAACCTGGAGTTTTGACATTTAAAATAGTCGATCCTTATACTATACATACAGCTTCATTCAACCACATCTTGCTTAACCCTATAATTTATAAAATCACAAAAATGAAAGCCTAAATTATCCTCTTAATAAAGAACTTTTTTCCAAAATTTTCAGTGGTTTTACCACTTACTGGGTGTGTTTGTGTTAGTTTTGTGTGTAGTTCTGGATTTGTCATTAAAGTCGTTTCTTCTGTTAGTTCTCACCTTATAGAGTGCTGAAAAGTGCTCTGAAAAAAAGTCCATTTAAATGGAGCAGAATTTATGGTAAGAAAATTATGTTTGTTTCAAGATGCCTGAAACCCAGCCTGTTGAGAGACTGTTGAAACTCCACTGGACTTTTGCATCAGTGGATGGAGTTCCAACTATTTCAACACCAAGGAGTCAAAGAAATTATTAAACTGAAAAGTTCTGGTAATTGCAAAATATTAGTCTATTCCTTAGGATTGTTCTATATAATTTCTTTTTTTAGGACTTAGTCCAAACTAGTTTTAAAATGCCTCAGGTGACAGGGCTCTTTCCATTTGCACAGACTAATAGATCTTCATTGGAACATTTTTTCTGATGCCCTAATTGATCTTTTTTTCAACTTCATCCAGTTAGCTGGTTTTGTACACCCTGAAGACATAGTAAATAATTTCTTTCCCTGCTTCTCCGGGTACCATTCAAATAATAATAAATGGTTGCACCTTCAATTTAGTCAAATTTACTTATTTAATTTTTTTAAATCTTGCCACACACCCACACATTCAACATCACATTTCTTGTCTTTATCAACAAACCAGAACCTCCATCAAGATATCGAATGAAAAAGTGGCAGCTGTGGAACATTTCAGGGGTGGATGGGGATCACACAGGTGGGGAACATCAAAGATTGCTGCTACTAAAGAAATAGCTCCGTTGCRCTTGTCACTGGGATGGAGAAAGCCTCCTACGCAGAGTGTGCTGCTTGTGCCCAGTGAGATGGATTTAACAAAGTGCATCTCCCTTGAGTGTTCAGCTGCTCTAGACACCAATAGTTTCCAAAGGAGTCTTTGCTTTGGATCATTTTCTTGATGTTCTTTAAAGAGAGGTTAGCTGAAATTTTCTTCTCTTCTCTCTCTTGTTCATAATTTAATTTCATAAGTTGTCACTACCTAAGATGGATCTAGATGGTTTAAGTGATAATTTCTGGAGGCAATTCCTCTCTATGCTACTCTTTTATACACTCTTGAGAGTGATCACTGTTTTTGATGAGTTGACAGTGACCCCTCCCACTGCACACATTTGGACAACAGATCTCAACATGTCAAACCTTATCCGTGCCTACATAATAAAGGACTGGTCAAGTAATCGTGCGGAATGAGAGCTGCTTCCTGTTACTGGTAATCAAGGAGGCTGTAGTGCTGTTTTGCATTTGTCAGATTAATCATATTCTCATTTTGGCCAATATTCCTAGAAACCCTTTATCATTTGCACCTCTTCCTATTGAAATTTTTGGAGGGAAAAAAAAA